>ML346377.1:0-57783 GCA_005239505.1 Nicotiana paniculata
GAATATGTTCACCACCTCTCACAATAATTCAAACTGGAAGGAAGTTTGTCAATCTCCTAGAAGTTTTGACAAAATTTCGTTAAATCATCTAGATAATCCTATTTCCAATCTAGAAATTACAAATGCTCTCTTCTCCTTTAAACCTATGAAAGCTTCTAGTCCAGACGGAATTCACCATTTTTTTTACCAAAAATTTTGGCCAGTGGGGTGAGACTCCATTATTAGATACATTAAAAGCATATTTTTAAGCCAGAAAATCCCTCAAAAATTGAATAACACATACCTTTATTTGATCCCTAAAATTCTCAATGCTAACCAATTAAATAATTTCAGACCCATTGGACTATGTAACACCATTTACAAATTAGTCACCAAAATCATAGCCAACAGGATAAAACCTCTCCTTAATAACATTATTAGTCCCTTCCAATCTAGCTTCCTAAATAATAGAAGAGCTTCTGATAAAGGTATTATAATCCATGAGGTTATAAAAAAACTCAATAGTATGAAAGGATCCAAGTCAAAAATGATTATCAAGATTGACCTAGAAAAAGCATTTGATCGCATAGAGTGGTCCTTTATTCATAGAACTCTTACCTAATTTAAATTCCCTCCTAAGATAACCAAGCTAATTATGAACTGCATAACAACTAGCAATATAACAATTCTTGTAAATGGAACCAGTACAATTTTTTTCTCTTCATCTCGAGGAATCAGGCAAGGTGACCCATTATCCCCCTACATATTTTTGTTATGTATGGAAATACTATCCAGATTTATCAATCACCAAGTTGATTATGGCAATTGGGACCCTATCTCTTTTAACAAAAAAGGCCCTAACCTATCCCATGTCTTTTTTGTCGATGATCTCACACTATTGGCTAAAGATCAATGATAATGTGAGATCATCGACAAAAATTCATTACTTTCTGGGCAAAAGATCAATGATACTAAGTCTAAAATTATTTTCTCTAAGAACTGTCCTTCAACAACTCAAAAACACAATGCTCGAATATTGAACATTCCTATAGGATACAACTTTGAAAAATACTTGGGATTTCCAATTCTTAATAAACACCCTAAAAATAATGATTTCCTATACATCTTAGACAATATGAGATCTAAATTGTCAAACTGGAAAGTTAATTGTCTCAATTTAGATGGTAGGGCAATCAACCCTTAACATGATCCCAAATCACACAATACAATATATTGTGTTCCCAAAAAAAACTCTCAACAATATTGATCGCCTTCAAAGGAATTTTTTATGGGGGACTACTCAAGATAAAAAAAGACTTCACTTAATCAATTGGGACATCATTACCCACCCTATGCCAGAGGGGGAATTGGGGCTAGTTAAAGTTGGCCATAGGAACAAAGCCATGTTAGCAAACTTCACTTGGCGACTTTATAACAACACCACCTCCCCCTGCGCCCAAATCTTGATTAGCCAATATGCTCATAACCAAATCCTAAGAATTGTTCCTTCATTTGGAATAACATTCGGAGAGGTTGGGAATTATGTAATAAAGGGATAGCCTGGAATATAGGAAAGGGTGAGCGCATTAACTTTTGGTACGATAAATGGTGTTCAGACCTTCAATCTATTAGGGAAAAAATTCAAGGTCCCCTGAGTAAAAATGAAGAAGCCTTAACAATAACGGAGATAAAATCTCTTTTACCCTCCCTATATCAGTAGTAGATGACATCAAAGACACTCTCACCCCAAAAGAATTACCCCACCAAGATACTCAATTCCTGTCCCTATCTAGTAATGAATTGTTTCGCCAAAAAACTGCTTTAAGTCTCCTAAACCCTATCAACGACTCTAAGGCAGACTTTATGTGGATTTGGAAATTAAGGACCCCAAAAAAAATCAGCTTCCTACTGTGGCTTTGTTACCACAATAAAATTTCCACTAGAAGCTACCTTCATCATATAGGCATGAACATTAATGATACATGCACTATTTGTAGAAAAGAAAAAGAAACTACTACTCATATTTTTCTGACCTGCCCCATAGTCAAAAAATATTGGAGTCATTTAAGTATTGATCCCATTTTATCTAAGGAAAGTCACTGGCTAGACACCATCAGACTTATGAACCCCAGTAGAATTCATTCTTGTCTTGATTGGAAGGATATCTTTCCCTTTGCAGTTTGGGACATTTGGATTAATCGAAATTCTAATAATATCAACAATAAATCAAAGGACATTCCAGTGCAAATAACTATAACGAGAGCAGCTGAATTTAAGTTCCTTAAAAGAGTCTCTATCCCTAATCTCAACAGTAAGGAAATCAAAATAGTGTGGGAACCTCCCCCAAAGAACACCTATAAAATTAATTGTGACAGTGCTTTTACAAATAATAAAAATGGTGGCTTGGGAGGCATAACCCGAGATAGTCAAGGGAAATGGATAATTGGCTACCAAAAAAATATTACTCTTATTAGCAACACTCAAGGTGAACTCCTTGCCCTTGAAGAAGGTCTCCGACTGGCTCTTCAACACAAGTTACATCCAATTGAAGTGGAAACTGACTAAACTGAGGTAATAAACCTTTTACAAACTAACCACCATACCTATCAACACATTATTGATTCATGTAGGTGGTTAATCACTCAATTGGGGTACCCGCAAATCAAACACTTTTTTCGTGAAGCAAATGGAGTGGCACATCTTTTGGCTAAGGATAGTTTGAAGCTTCAAAACAAGAATAAAGCAACCATCCTTCTTGCTTCTCCTCCTTGTATAGAGGCTGTGATGAAGGATGATGCTAATGGAAAAGAATATGGCAGAATGATCTCGGAGGAATGTTGTAAAACTCTAGCTAGTATTGGCAGTGCTACTGTTTTGGAAAATATTAGTTTGTTTAATAGTATTTACAGTTTCGATCCCAATGGAATGGCTGTAGAAACCTCATGTAATAGGACTTTGTAGTTTCTAATCAATAAAATCTTATTTCAATCAAAAAAAAACACTCATTGACCAATAAATGAATGAAAAAAAATCATATTCTTTGTATTTGATTTATTGACCAAAAATAAATTAATAAAAAACATCATATTCTTTCCATTTTACCCATTGACCAAATAATAAAAAACATCATATTCTTTCCATTTGATTGGAATTACATAACCAAAACAGATTTCTAACCTAAAGATGAGAAAAATCCAATTCAGGAATTTTTTTCTAATTCAAACTTCATAGATTGTGCACTCTATTTATGCCCCTAACCACTTTGCAACAGTCTTTGATAATCCAATTCAAAAGATTAATTTGGCCAATTCCTTCATAGGCAAAATGGCCAATTCCTCAACCACTTTATGCATGTTTTTCCTCATTGATGATATATTTATCTTTCGGCATTTATTCTAAGCCTGATTTTTAATTAACGTCTCAGGATATTCACTCAACTTTGATAGTCGCTTGATATAATAATAGTAATTAGTAAAATAACTATAAGATTAGACACCCTAGGAATCAGCGGCATAGTTAGGAATTTCTCCAAGGATGTTCAAATTTGAAAGAAGTGAAAAATAATTTCCGACAAAAGGTGTTTAATATGTGTTATATACATCTAAAACGTAATATTTTACATATATACACAGTGTAATTTTTGACGAAGGGTGGTTAACTGATCACCCTTGTGATCATGTGGCTTCGCGAATGCTAGGATTACGGTTGTCTATGGGGAGGGTATTGGGTTCTTACGGGTAAGGGTACGGGAAGGGTAAGGGTAAGGGGAGGGTTCCTTAAGGGTACTTTTCTTAAGGAGATTTAAGGGTATGGATTAAAGGTACGATACTGGTATTTAGGGGTAATTTTAAATAAAAAAATTAATTAATTTTTATTTAAATACAAAAAAAACTTTAATTGATGAAAAAAGTTCAAGGCTATGAAGTGTCTTTATTTTATTTTATTTTATTTTATTCAACGTAAATATTAGATTTCTAATACAAGTTAGAAGTATTTATTTGTATTTCAACACTTGTAAAAATAAAATTACATATATTTCTTTTGAACGATTTACGTAGTTCAATAATTTTTCGTGGTTCTTCAGTTGGAATTGGTAGCACTTGTTCGTCTGCGTCTCCGCCGTCTCTGATAAATAGTATTTCATTATATGCATCGTCGTCTTCTTGAATTATTTCTGGAAGGCTAAAGTTTTTTCTCTCCGCTTTTATCCAAATTATGAATAAAACAGTAGTCTCCAATGGCTAGAGAGGAAAAAATAGCCGTTTTTGGATGTTGCCAACGACTAGACTTTAAAAACGTTAACGGTACAAAAACGACTAGATTTTAGAAAAACGTTGGGTACCGGTTCGGTACCTTATGGGTACTTACCATACTAAGGGTATTTTTTCGGGTACCCTACTATTACCCTTATCCTTCGCCCAAATCCCTCACGCCTACTCCCAAATCGGAGCGATATGATCCGGTACCGGCACTGGTACGGATCGATGCGGATACAAATAATATCCTACCCTTAGACAACACTATCTAGGAATCTTGTACTTATACAATAAGTATCTTATATGTATATAAATTTTTTCGTGTCATGCTTATTTTAATATATATTTACTAATTTATTTTTCTAATAGGTTCAATGGTGCTAGCGAGCAAAGACGCAATCCCAAATGAGAAGTGCATGACTGGTTTGGGCCTCTGTAGCAATCTCTGCGACACACAATGTTGTGAACAGAATTGTTATGACAACTTTAAGTCACAAAATCCAACCGCAATTTGCGAGCTAATTCCTGGATATCCTTTATGTAATTGTTACCATGATTGTTAATTAGAGTTTAAAATTAATATTCATGTTTTAAAAGATATGAAATGTGTGAAATCACATTATATCGTTTATATTTAATTATTGTTATTAGTCAAGATGTCATTGTTTGCAGCAGTTATTTCGAATTGTTTGTAATTGAATAATATAATTGAGACGTAAATATTAAGTGGCAACTTTTTTTTTTGAGAAATGCAAACTAACACTATGCTCATTATCATTTAGGAGGCAAAAAAGAACCAAGTTTATAGAGCAAGGAGATTAGAGTGTCATTAATTCCTACTCATCTTCAAATTTGAAAATTGAAATCCAAGAAATCTCCAGTAATCCTTAGGACCCGTTTGGCTATAGTCAATGCCCTAAGAGATATCGGGGACAAATCAATTTGCATGTCCTTAGAAAAATCGAAATAGAAAATTGTAGATGTCTTCTTCTTTACTGAGGGAGGCGGCGGTCCCGTGGACATAGTCCTTTTAGGCAGTGGCCGTTTAGTCCATGATCCATTGGATGGTCGGTGCAAGGCCAGAAATTGGAACACATTGATTCCGCTCGTTCCCGTCCTTCGCTTCAGGGCCTTTTAGATGAGACGGTTCACACAATTCACCATAGTAGAGCAGGCAGAGGTCCAGGATTCGAGTCTTGCCGTCACTTATTAACAGTACGCGCGCTAGCGCGCTACGGCTTACGTAGTTGATCAGATCAGATAGCCCTTCCTTCGGGCAAGCAACCAAACCCGGCCGTCAAAGAATTCGGGAACTAGAAGAAAGACTCCAGGGACTACGCCAGGAGCAGCAGGGCGTCTGGCTTAAAGCTCTCTGCATACGAGGGTGCTCCTCTCTCTGATGCAACGGAAGTCCCCCTTTGCTGGTTGAGGCTCGGCCTTTGACTCCGTTTGCCTCTACTTTTCATGTCAAGCGTACAAGTTTGTCAAAATAAATTTGGATTTTATTTGACAAACACTTGTTTGGCCATAGATTTTGCTTACATTTTGGCAAAATCCCAAACCCCGAAGCCAAAATAGCACTATTAGATTTTTTAAAAATTACCCCAAACTTTTATATTTTATAAAAGAGCCCACAATTTATTATTTTGTAACAATATTACTTCGTCTTCTCGGTCATCTGGCAGTGTATCATGTAGTTCATTATAAAAATAATAATTTTGTACCAAATTTATTTATGTTTCAAGACTATGATTTGCGATAATATAATGAATATTAGAACTTGTGGGTATAAGTCATGTTTCATGTTTTTCCAAAATTAATTTGGGAAATATATTTTGAAAACTAATGTTTAAATACATTTTCATCTTCAAACTAAACTTCACCCAAATCAAATTTTTCAAAATAATTTTGAGAATCTATAGCCAAAAGCTAGCTTAGATTCAGACCCTTTAGCCTAATAATACAAACCTTGTCACTTCAACATTAATTTTGTGGAGTGATGAGCTCCTTTATCCATAATATGAAGGTTTAGATTCGAGCCTTAGTATGACTCGTCTTTTTTGTGGAGCACTTTACCCCTTAATGTATGATTTACTTGTGAATCAATACGAGTACTGAATATCGCGTGAAAAATCAAAAGAAAAAAATATTGTTCGACACCCAAAAGTTTGATTATAAATTGGAATTGTTTAGCCACATATTATGTGAACTCTGTTAGAAATGAATAGTTTTTTATAAACGAAAAAATCATTATTCTTAAAATATTCTTTTTAATTATTGATCTAGATGATGCCTTAATTAATAATAAAAATTTAAAATGAATCCAAAAAGGAATTAAGTCAACAAAATCCCTGGAGTCTATATAAGCAAAAATTAAGCAGCAGTCTCCTATAGTCCTGCCTGCTTTGAATTTTCCGGTTGAAAAAATTTTGGTTCTCAAATGAAGATGTCCCTCATCTCACCAACTCTTTTGATTTTTCTACTTCTCATTTTTGGGTCAGGTAATATGCATTTTTATTTATTCTGTGTGGCCTTTTAATCTCTTCCTCATTTTTCTTAAAAATCATAATCACAAAAAAGAAAAATATATAAGATTTACGTACATTGTTTTCTTGTTTTGGAGAGTTAAGATTTTTTGGTCAACAACAACAACAACAACAACAAACTCAGTATGATTCAAACATGTGGAGTCTGGGGAGGGTAGTCTGTACGCAGACCTTACCCCTAATGCAGGTAAATAGGATGTTTTCAATAGACCCTCGGCTTTTGGTCAAACTTAAAAAAAAATAAAAAAAAATTAATGCATCAATTAGTTAACGGTATTAAATAGCTGATATCCAACATTAAAGACCCGTTTGGCCATAAATTTTGCACATTTTGCAAAATTCCAAATCTCAAAATCACTCCAATTGCTGATTTTGGGCCTAAATCTCAAAACTTGGGAATTTTATACATGTTTTTCCAAAATAAAGTTGGGAAAGATGGTTTGAAAACGTATGTCCAAACACATTTTCATCTTTAAACCAAATCTCACCCAAATCAAATTTTTCAATATAAATTTGGAAATCTATGGCCAAACACTAACTAAGTTATATGAGAATTTATAATAACACGTTTTCTATCCAGGTAACGTAGCAGCTAGTAATACGGCGATGGCCCCGATGAGGGAAGCTGAAGAGGGAGAAAATAAGCATCAATTGATAACTGCGCGGTCACAAATTATGTCAAATTATCAGTGTTTGGCTCAATTGGGTCCATGTAGCACAAAATACTGCAATGAAGAATGTTGTACAAAACAGTGCTTAAATGATTATAGTGGACTTAATCCTGTGGCTTATTGTCAAAAAATTCCTGGTCAAGCACTTCGCCTTTGTGCTTGTTATCATGATTGTTAGAACACTTTCATAAAATACAATATGATAATATGATATCTTTCTTCACAAAGATTTTTTTTTTTTTTTGATATAACTATCTGGTCTTCAGAATTTATTGGTCTTACTAATTTAGATTTACGTCGCATAAAGCCCATAAAAGGAAAAAACATACATTGCTAGGTGTTTCTATAAACATCATTTCTTCATTTTGGATAAATTGTTCTTTCAATTTAATTTTTCAATAGTCAATTGTGGATATGTAGTTTTATCATTGTCTCGTTGAGAATATGATTGAGTCAATTTTATGATTGTATCCATCTCTCTTTTGATGTTACCACTCAAAATCTTTGACCTATCTAATTAAGGTGATGTAATTTGCACATACAAGTGAACTTTGCCACTTTGGGATCGAGTGAAAATTAATGTTAAATAAAGACAGGAAAATTAAAGTTAAATGAAATAAGAGCTTGTTTGGCTTAACTGATCTAAAGTAGGTGATAAGCATTAAATGCTGAAAAGCGTAAATAAACAATTACGTGTATGGATAAAAGTGTTAAAATTGATAATAAGCAGTTAAAGTGTTTGGTAAAAAATGCCGATAAACATGTTTTTATATTAACAAAACTTAAATGCCCTTAAAAATGTTTATATAATACATACATTAGTATTACAAGATTTTATTTTATTAATTCAGATTGATTCAAATACAAAATACTTTATGTCTCAATTTATTTTAGTAAAATTCATTAGATAAAATTATTTCTAATAAATATAAATTATTTGTTATAATAAAATGAAATAATTAATATTTTTTGGTAATAAAAAATAATTAATAATTTGATTAAGGTTTGTTACATTCTGAAGAGTAGAATAAAGAAAACATGGTTGGTTCGATATTTGGATACAAATTAACACAAGGGAACTTTGTTTACTGGGCAACGAATTTGCTGCAACACAGCAACATTGTCCCTTTCAAACACCCTGCAAACTTGTACCTTTTTCTTCTTCAATCTGTTTTCAACAGATTACGAATGTCATAGTCAACGGATCCAATCAAAAATCGTAGACCATCAATGATATTTATTAGTTAAAGTAATTATTTAGGAACACACCAGATCTTTTATATAACAATACGAGAAATGATATAACTGTATACGGTCGAGATCGAGTTCACCTACGACATTGAAGGACATGCGCGGAACATGGCAGTACAGGACTGAAGATCGACCCCAAGTCACACCGGGCATGAACACGGGGTCAGAACACCTGCCTTCGAGAATATTGAGTCTGTGACCTCGGAGTCGACCTTAGCCCCAAACGAGCTCGAAGAAACATTGTTAGCATAAGCAACATAAGACCAAAATACTTGTGACCGGTCAGATATTGCGGCGGGAATCTCGGCTCGTATCAGTAAGGAACCGACAATCGGCAAATCAAGGGATTTTTACCTTTTATAGAATTGTACCCAAAGTAGGACTCCTCTACTATATAAAGGGGGTCTGATAATTCATTGAACAGATTGTATCACGCATTCCAAAGCAATACATTATCAATTTTTCTCTTTAAGCTCTTGTTCTTCTGTATCTTGACACCGACCGAAGTGTATCCGGCTTGAGGGTGATAAGGCTGAGACTGTTCAATTCGTGTGGTTTGCATTTACTCTATCATTGTTTATTTCAATTGCAACTTAATTTATCATTTTGTGTCAAGTTAATCCACGTATCCTTAAAACCACTTACAAATTCAGTTGTTATCCGATTTTGAGGGTAAACAGTTTGGCGCCCACCGTGGAGCTAAGAATAATAGTGGTTATTTGATACAAATCTCCATAACATACACTACTTTACACTTTGTTATTTGAAGTGTCTCTAATTTCAGGTTAAAACTCAAAATGTCGAACTCTCAATCAGCACCCCCACATGTTGACAATGAGTCTGGTCATCACAGTGAAAATAACAACATAGCGCCGGGTGACGAGGTACCACCCGTTGATCCCATCGTAATTCCGGTCGCAGACCCAATTGACACTAATTCACATGTGGCTATCAACACAAACCTGCCCACCGACCCCGAGAATAGCATCTGTGGTGGAACCCGATCGGCAGCTCAAAATACACAAAACATTAAAGGAGACGGGGTCAGTCTACGGGTGATCTTCGAAATGTTGCAGGCTCAACATGCGGCAATAGCTCAATTACAGAACCAAAGCCACGCACCGAGCAGAATTGAACCCGATCGGTCCCAGGAAGTCACCCGCAGAGATGAACCGGTCGCAAAGAGGTCGGATGAAAATGAATTAGAGATTAACCCCGAGATCGTAAAGAGGCTCGAGGAACTGACCAAACGGGTAGAATCAGGGGAGAAGAAAATTGAAGCTAATGACAAAAAGGTGGAAACCTATAATTCTAGGGTCGAACAAATCCCAACAACACTGCCGATATTGAAAAGCCTGAATTCCAAGAAGTTCATGCAAAAACCTTTTCCTCCGAGCGCGGCTCTAAAGCTGATACCTAAGAATTTCCACATGCCTGAGATTCATACGTACAACGGAACGAGCGACCCAAATGAGCATGTAACTTGCTACATATATGCCATCAAAGCGAACCACTTGGAGGATGATGAAATCGAGTCTGTCTTATTAAAGAAGTTCGGAGAGACCCTGTCAAAGGGAGCCATGATATGGTACCATAACCTACCACCTAAGTTTATTGACTCGTTTGTTATGCTTACATATTCCTTCGTAAAAGCACATGACAGAGCTATCAAGGTCGAGACCAGAAAGTCATACCTCTTCAAAGTAAAACAGAGAAATAATGAAATGCTTAGAGAGTTTGTGTCCAAATTTCAAATGGAGAGAATGGACTTACCCCCGATTGCGGACGATTGGGCCGTTCAAGCTTTCACCCATAAGGGACTCAATGTTCGAAGCTCGGTGGCTTCACACCAGTTAAAACAAAACCTAATAGAATATCCAGCCATTACTTGGGCCGCGTGCATAACTGGTATCAATAGAAAATCAGAGTCGAAGATGATCAACTTGGGGCCCCTTCGGGGTCCATATATCCCGTCAAAACCATCGACAAAGTCAAGAGAGACATCGATCATGAACCGAGATCAAACAGGAATCGGTATCAGCCGTATAATGGAGACAGAAGAAACAATTGGTCTGGGCGGAACTCTATGAGAAATTAAAGGAGAAGTGATCGAGGTCATAGAAACCGGGGAATCATGAGAAAACAGCTTTGACAAGCCCGTCGGGCCTAAAGAGGCGCCGAGATTATCAGAGTGCAACTTCAACGTCGATGTCACCGCTATTGTATCTTCCATCGGATGCATCAAAGATACCAAATGGCCTAGACATTTACAGTCTGGTCCATCCCAAAGGGATCCTAACCTAATGTGCAAATATCACGGCACTCATGGCCACAAAATAGAAGATTGCCGACAATTAAGAGAAAAGGTGGCCCGACTGTTCAATAACGGTCATCTCCGAGAGTTCCTGAGTGACCGGGCCAAGAATCACGTCAGGAACATGGATTCTAATAAGCAGACCGAGCAGGATGAACCTCAGCACGTCATTAACATGATCATCAGTGAGGTCGACATCCCCCAGGGGCCGATGCTGAAGCGCACCAAAGTATCTATCACAAGAAAAAAACGAACTCGGGATTACTACCGGAAGGAAACTTGTCTTTCAACGACGAAGACGTTGAGGGGATGCTCACCCCCCACAACAACACACTGGTAATATCAGTACTTGTATATAAATCTCGAATTAAGCATGTGTTAATTGATCCAGTTAGCTCAACCAACATTATCAGATCAAGGGTCGTGGAACAACTCGGCCTACATGACCAGATCGTACCTGCGGTTCGAGTCCTGAACGGGTTCAACATGGCATTCGGGATCACTAAAGAGGAGGTAACATTGCCAGTAAATGTTGCCGGAACCGTGCAGGAATCCAAGTTTTATGTAATCGAGGGGATATGAGATACAACGCTTTGTTCGGGAGGCCATGGATTCACAACATGAGAGCAGTGCCCTCGACACTGCACCAGGTGCTGAAATTCTCAACACCTAGTGAAGTCAAAACAGTTTATGGGTAACAACCGTCCGCCAAGGAAATTTTCGCGGTCAATGAAGTGATCCTGGCATCTACACTCTCAACATTGGAGGATAATCTGATGATCAAAGACGGGGACAAATAGCAACCACCGGTACTAGCCTCGGCAGAACCAGAGGACCAAGGGGTAGACGAGGACGACGACTACGGAGTTCCCAGATCTTTCATAGCCCCCGATGACTCTAACGCTATAAAACCAACGATCGAGGAGCTGGAACAAGTCATACCGGATCGAAAGGTAAACCTGTGCACGGGGAAAGCTAACAAGGATTGTTTCGCTTGGTCCCACCTCTATATGACAGGGATCTCACCGGAGATAACCACTCACAAGCTAAGCCTAGACCCGAAGTTCCACCCGGTCAAGCAGAAGAGGAGACTCTAATATGAGGTCAAACATGCTTTCAACAAGGACGAGGTATCTAAAATCCTTAAATAAGGTACATTAGGGAGGTTTAATACCCAGATTGGTTAGCAAATGTAGTGGTAGTCTCTAAAAAGAGAATAAATTAAGAATAATGTAGACTATAAGGATTTGAATAAGGCATGTCCGAAGGACTCCTTCCCTTTGCCCAACATCGATCGCATGATCGATGCCACGGCCGGTCACGAGATCCTTAGTTTTCTCGATGCCTACTCTAGGTACAACTAAATACGGATGAACCTGGATGATCATGGAAAAACCTCTTTCATCACTAAGTGCAGCACATACTGCTATAGCGTGATGCCATTCAGATTAAAAAATGCAAGTGCCACTTATCAACGCCTAGTAAACCGGATGCTCGAGGAACAAATAGGAAAATCAATGGAGGTTTACATTGACGATATGTTAGTTAAGTCCCTGCGAGCAGAGGACCATTTAAAACATTTGCAGGAAACCTTCTGTTGATACCTAATTTTTCCCTATAATATTTTTCAAATGCATATATACCTTCAAAACTATGCATTAACATCAATTGATATTTTTCCATATTTTTTTACATTTTAGGGATTTTTAATTAATCTATCCCAATACTTTATTTATATAAATAATTACAAATTGCATCACAAATGAATTTATAATAATTTCATGGCTTAATATTTCTATTTATATTTATATTATGCTTAAATTATTGCACAGATAGCCACATTTACACTCTTTGGGTTACAATTGCAATAACTTTGCAATTATAGTCCGTGCATGCATTATTACATTATTTTACCAAAAAGTAGCATGTTGCATTTTTAAAAAAATATTGAGTAATTATTTTAAAAAAATTCAATGCATGAAAATTATTTTGTAATCTGTTAATTTTTTTTTATCAATTATTGGGGTATTTAACAAATAGCCTTTTTTATTTCATATTTAACCCTTTTGATTAGCCCAAGCCCATTAATGAAACTAGCCCAAACCCCTTAATAAAACTAGCCCAAACCCCTTAAAGTCCAATCTGCCTACCCGACCCAATAACCCCCCTTCAATCATGGTCGTTGATCTTTTAAATCAACGGTCCACATTGACCCTTACCATATTAATCCTAACCTAAGCCCTAACCCATTTCATTCTCTTCCCCCCACCGTCATCATCTCCCCTAATCTCTCCATTCTCTCTCAACCCAACCTAAACCCTAATCGTCGTCACCGACAAGAAGCTCCCGTCTATGGAGTTTCTGTGCACTCTCCGACCACCACTGGTCTCCTATACTCCCTGGCTCTTTGATTTCATGAGTCCTTGAGAAGATCTCAAGGAAAGCCAACTGTCTGGGTTTGAAACTTGTTTACCGACCGGTCTCATGCCATTTTCTTTTGTAAGTATGAATTTTCTCTTGTTTTTGGCGCGAATCCATGGTTTCTTGACCGATTCTCATCACCTCTACTATTTTCTGAAAATCCTATTTCGATATTGTCGCTCAGATCTGTATAGATCTGAGGTGGTTCAAGTATTATTAAGTGTTTTCCTTTTAAAATTCCTTGTTCTAATTAACTATTTGATTTTTAATCACTCTTTCTAAACTAGGGTTCATCCCAAACTGTTCTTCAAAGATTTTTCTAACTTCTCAGTGTTTAATTAATTGTTCCTTCATCATCTTGACTAATTTTCACATGAATGTTCAAACCCTAGACGATTATGTGTGATATACTGGTTTCTTCAATTTTGTTTCGATATTTTGGTTATTTCTGTGATGCCAGTCATATTAATTTATTCCATCTTTTGGAATTAAATGTTTTCCCTGTTAAACCCAGTGTTCTTTGGGGATTTTGCCCTAATTGATCTCTATTAATGGTTCGAACCTGCTTTTCTTGTTAAATCATGTATTTATGTGAGGTTTTACTTACTTGATTTCTATTTAGGGAATCCGAGTAATTCTTTCCCATAAAATCAGTATTCTTTGAATATTTTCTGATTGTTTCCTATTAATGGCCCTGTTAAAATCAGTGTGCTGGGATTTTACTGGTTTCCTTATTTGTGACATGTTTCCCTATTTTTACTTGCCTTATAGCTATCAATACATATTGGGACTTGACTGATTCCTTATATGGTATGATTTTGATTTATTATCTTAATTGAACCCAGTTATGACCGTTAATTGACTATCCCCCAATTATAGGGGTCTTTTTCGGACTCCCTATATGAATTGGTTCTGTGATTGGTTGACGGATTCTAATTGACTGAACCTTGATTTCTTTTACCTTATTTGCTTTACTCCCTAAATTCTATATAGACACTCTCATTCTGCCTCTTAAAGGGACGGACAGTACTTCAAACACACACACAAAAACTTTCTATCATCTCTCTTTCTGCTACTTGTGTTCATCGCTTGTCTAGCCTGCTGAAATCCAAGGCTAGACTGTTGAATCCTGCCTACTTTATGACTATCCCTACACTTAGTCTCTGTGCTTTACTGTCTATTACTACTTTAGCATCAAGTATGGCTTTCCTGTTAAGACTCTAAATCAGTAGTCTATGTTCTAATGAATGCTATGAATTTGGTTGTTGAATGTCAATTGACCCTAATCTGTCCTTGTTGCTCAATGCTCTCTCTTGTTTTGTGTTTCTGATTCCTGTGTTCCCAACCCCTGATTACTATCTATAAAATTTCCTGTTCTCACCTAGAGTTAATTAACAAACTAAGTTTGAATCTAGGTGGTATTAAGCTTTGTGACTTTGTTGTGGCTTATTGAACCTTTCTTTCCTCAGAATGTTTTCAAAATGTTTTTATTCTTAATATGTTTTACCAAACTGTGTCCATTACTAAAGTATATTTTCACTCCTGAATGTTTTACTCCTATACTGCTTTCCCAAAGTTATTCTAACTATGTCAAGCACTCTCACTTCTACTCTTAGATTACTTAAGTTCTGCCCTCCAGTGTGTGTACTGCTTAGGAATCCATGAGATTCCTCCTAACTCTGGCACACTGGGACTGGCCTTTTCCACACTGCACATAATCATTTCCTTACTCAAAGTATCTTGGTGTGAGCATCGGGATCTCTGAGGTCCTTAGGGAACTTTGACACACCAGGACACCCTATTGGCTATGAGACTTCGGCATCTTGGACTGTTTTGAAGGCCTGGTATTTCCATGTTCACTTTGGGCCTATCTCAGGCTCCCTATATCATAGCTTATATTCATCATTTATTCATTCATTTATGATCTGTAATAATAACCTTTGTAAACAGATATTGGGGAAATTAGTAAAAGGGAGGGATTCGTATACGGATTTTTGTAGGGAAACCAGGTAGAAATCATACTTTAGGTTTATATTGTGTTTACTTGCATTAGAAATCCTTCCTTTAGGTCTACATTGTGTTTACTTGCGTTAGAAATCATGCTTTAGGCTCATATTACGTTATTCGCATTAGCAATCATGCTTTAGGTTTATATCATGTTTACCATATTTTTAGATCACTTGGCACACTAGGCAATGTGTTATAGGCTCATTACCTCATTTGTTGCGGAATTCTGCATAATCATGATCGCCTAGAAATCCTGTTATTAAGTTACCGCTGTAATTATGCATAATAAAAATGTACATCCTCTGTGTGCATTAGAAATCCTGCTTTAGGATTGTGTTTGTATTCGCTTTAAATCATGTCTGCATCGCCTAAGTCAATAACCGTCCTATCTATAAGAATGTTTAAAAGCAATTTCAACGCCTAGGCAAGCCTGTAGAATAATTGAAATTTCGCAAATTGTAAAACTATGCTTTGCTTAATTATTTTGTGATTACCCTGATTCAACAAGTTCTGAAAAATCAGTAGGCAAATTGATTAGGTCTTTACTGCTTCGCCTTAACATAGTGTTGCACATTCTCTATTTGTCATGCTCACCTAGATATCATGTTCTAGGACCTTTTATGAAACATCTGAAATCTTGTTGTTTGAGACGTGCTAATTTCTTGTTTATTTTCGGAGGCAAACATGAGCCCTTAATTGTTTTCTTACTTGACAGTCCTGTTTGTTCTTGTTGTCGCTTAGATTTTCCTTTTTAAACACTTTAGGAGAGTCTAGAACTGCCTAAAAGTAGAGGTCTTAACACCTTCGGGACCACAAGGAAGGGACGATTAATGCACGCTTAGAGTTCGTTTAATTAAAACCTCCTATACAATCGCTAAGGGGAGGGTAATCGGGTAGTAAAAGGATATGATGACATGTGCGTTAATGTCACGTGTAACCCCTCTAGTTGAGGAAGGATTACCGGGCATTGCACAGATGTGATCCTATAGGCTAATAACTTAGGACTTCCTTTATCATATTTACATATGTGTGCTTAGACTGATTATCTGTTAAATGACTAATTCACCAAGTAAATTTGGTCGGGACCCACCATTGAGGACCTCGAGGGGTGCCTAATACTTTCCCCTCAAGGTAATTTCAAGCCTTTAGCCAATATCTAGTAATGTAGACTGGTTTCATGAGTTATTTGCATTAGGTTCCCTAATGCACCTTAAATCCGTTAGGTGGTGACTCTTCAATTTCCATACCCCCTTTTCCCAAAAGTAAGGGAGTTGTCCCAAATGAATGTCAAAACCCGATTTCGCGAGGAAAAGGGGGCGCGACACCTTCAGCATATTGAAGAAATAAAATATGAAGCTGAACCTGGAGAAATGTGCGTTTGGAGTTGGATTAGGTAAATTCCTCGGATTCATGGTATCCAACCGGGAAATAGAGATCAACCCCAACAAGATCAAATCCATCGAAGATATTACGGTTGTGGACAACGTGAAGGCCGTGCAAAGATTAATCGGACGCATAGCCGCCCTGGGGCGATTTCTTTCGAGCTCCTCCAATTAGAGCCACCGATATTTCTCACTATCGAAGAAGAAGAAGAAATTTTCATGGACCCCGGAGTGCCAACATGCCTTGGAAGAACTCAAGCAATATTTGTCAAGCCCACCGCTACTTTACATACCAAAGACAGACGAACAACTATACTTGTACTTGACAGTGTTAGAGATATCGGTAAGTGGAATCCTTGTCCGAGAAGAGCAAGGTACGCAATTTCCAATTTACTATGTTAGCAGGACCCTAGGTGAGGCCAAAACTAGGTACCCTAACCTAGAAAATCTAACGCTCGCTTTGCTAAGCGCCTCTAGAAAGATAAAACCATACTTCCAGTGTCACCCCATAAGTGTCGTGATTACTTACCCGTTAAGGAATGTTATGCATAATCCCGATCTCTTAGGCCGGGTGGCCAAATGGGCCATGGAAATAAATGGACACGATATTGAATATCGACCCCGGACCGCCATTAGATCTCAAATTTTGGCAGACTTTGTGGCAGACTTTGTCCCTTAAAAATTTCTCTTCTTTCTTTTCTCTTAAGGAATTTAATACATGTGATCCCCTAAAGGTATCGAGCCCAAGGTCCTCCTTATCCGAGTTCAAGTGATAACTCCCATATGGGGACTGCCATCCAAAAACAAACTCGGACGGCCCAGGCTATTGGAGTCCGGGGGCACAAGACCTATTAGACAGCGCCCGAACCTTAAAGGCCACAGCCATCCCCATTCAGGGACTGTTATCTTAGGCAAGCCAGATAACTCGAGGTGACAAGCCCACTGGGCAACACCCGAACTAAAAAGGAAACAACCATATTAAAAAGTCTCGGAGACGTTCGCGACCCGTATAAAAACAAGGCCGTGAAAATCTTCTAAACCGGTTCTAAAGGCTACCCTCGGTAAACTATAATCTAAAAAATTATAAGTACTTTGGGGAAAATATTCCAGTCAAACCAAACCCCCCACGATGCCTTAAACAAAATAATGTCGAAGGCAAGGCCTATTCAAATTTCCGAGCATGACCCAACTATTTCATGCTAAGGCATTTCGGTCTTTGCAAATATAAATAATAAAGAAAAGTACACAACAAAACTCAAAGATTGTCGAAGGTAAAAACAAGCCTTATATTATATATAAAGTCTTTACAGAGGCCAAATGGCCTTGACAAAAAGTACAAAAGTACAGAAGTACAAAAATACAAAAAATATACAAGGCACTTAAACAGCCTAGTCTTCACTGGATCTCGCCTCATCGCTGGGATCTTCGGAGTCTCATTCACCCTCAGATCTTCTAGAACTCTTGGAGTATTCCTCAAGATAAGACAACCTCTTGGCCTCGGCTTCGATCCCCTTAGCACTCTCGACTGCGGCCGACAAGTCGAAATCCCGAGCATGAATCTCCTCGAAGGCCTCCCTTCGGGATTGCCTCTTTGCACGCTCATTGATATCTTTCGTTGAGGCCTGGGACACCTCGATATCGGACTTATATTGGGCCACCATTTTATTGGCATAGCATTAACAACAACGACCATCGACTTGGATGTTTCCATCTCCTTGTCAAGTTTTCCTCGATCAGAGACGGATACACTTAGTTAAGACTAGAGCTCTCTCGAAGGGCAAGAAGATATAAGGCTTCTTCTTCTTGATCTTCTTCGGATTCATCCATAAATCGGTAGAGTGAATCCGAAGATGGTGCTCGAGCGCTCGTGCCTTCTTTGGATTTGCGCACGAACCTTTGCCTTGGTTTCTTTTTCTCCGAGCTCGGAGAATTCGGGGCCCTTTTTCGCTTCTTCTCTCCACCCTGTATTGGAGCAGGGGACTCGGCAGGGAAGTTCTTTCCACCAAATGGAGGCTTCAGTGTGACGTCCTTAGATAAACCTGCAAAAGAGAATGAAACGAGTGAGAACTTAATGATGCAAAAAGGAACCCAAATATTACTTACTCATGAAAGGGATATCACCATGTGAATGGGCCTCCTATCGGCCCTTTGAAAGCTCACGCCATGAACGCTCGGAATAGGGCCTTTTATAGTACGATGCCCTAGACTCATTCCTTGAGTCGAGGAACTGCATTCGGGACCCGAGCAACAGGTGCACCACCACAGAACACCGATAAGAAGGAAGGAAAAGAGAGATAAATTAGATTTTGGAAGCGAAATTGTACTTACGTGACATATTCCACTTCTCAGGAAATGGCGTATGCTCAGCTAGAATCAAGTCCAAAGTCCTCACTCGGACAAAACGGCCTAACCATCTTCGATCCCGATCTTTATCAATACTCGAGAACGGGGCTTTACTGGCTCGACGTGCGAGCTTGATCAGTCTGCCCTGGTAGAGTCGGGGACTATATGAAAGCATGAGGTGATCGATGGTGAATGGGCATCCTTTGATCTTGGTCACAAAGAAACGGAGAAGAATCACAATCCTCCAGAGTGAAGGGTGAATTTGACCGAGGCATACCTAGTATCTCTTGCAGAAATTGATGATGACCGAATCCAAGGGGCCTAGTGTAAAGGGATAAGTGTAAACACTTAAATATCTCTCGACATGTGTGGTGAGGTCTTCGTCAGGTTCGGGAATCACTACATGTTTGTCGACCCAATTTCAATCCTTTTTGACTGTAGAGAGAACATCCTCGGTGATCGAGCAGATGTACCTCGAGACCTCCTCGCTCCGGACTTGTACGGAAGAAGGCTTTTCAACCTTAAAATCAGTATTGATCGAGAACCCCCCAGTGATGAACATTTTCATAGGAGGTTCCGGTATTGGTTCCTCAACATCAGTACACGAAACGGTCTCCTCGGTAGCCGGTTGCGAGGTAAAAGGAGCTTCTTTTTGGGGAATGGTTTTTGAAGTCTTCGCCATTTCTTTGTAAATGGAGGAAAAATGAGGAAAATGAGGAAGTTAAAAGAGTACACTTGATGGTTAGTAATGAAGACAAAACAAAAGTTATTATAAAAGATCTCAAATAACCGAAATAGAAGTGCCTGAAAATATTAAGATTGCTAAGGTACGAGGCAGAAGGTTTGAATGTAAAGTTTGAATGAACAAATGAGAGGGTATTTATATTTTTTCAGTGACGGTTCGCATCCAAGAGTGGCCGGCCAGCAACTGACAAGAATTTAATGCCATTAAGACTTGACTAACGAGACATTTCGTTTGTTTTGTCGTTTCTATCGTGTGGTGTCGAAGAAAGAATCAGAAGCTCATGTCGTTTCTCGTCGTCTATTCTCAGAAAAATGAGGGGACTATATGTATATTGTCGAGATCGAGTTTGCCTATGACATAGAAGTACAGGCTCCGAACATGGCAGTACATGACTGAAGATCGACCCCAAGTCACACCGGGATAGAACCCGGGGTCAGAACACCTTTCTTTGAGAACATTGAGTCTATGACCCCGGAGTCAACCCTAGCCCCAAACGAGCTCGAAGAAATATTGTTAGCATAACCAACAGAAGACCGAAATATCCGCGACCGGGCAGATATTGTGGCGGGAATCTCGGCGCGTATTAGTAAGGAACTGACAATCAGCAAATCAAGAGATTTTTACCTTTTATAAAATTGTACCTAAAGTAGGACTCCTCTACTATATAAAGGGGTGGTTGATAATTCATTGAACAGATTGTATCACGTATTCCAAAGCAATACATTCTCATTTTTTTTCTCTTTAAGCTCTTGTTCTTTTGTATCTTGACACTGACCGAAGTGTATTCGGCTCGAGGGTGATAAGGCTGAGACCGTTCAATTCGTGTGGTTTGCATTTACTCTATCATTGTTTATTTCAATTGCAACTTAATTTATAATTTTGTGTAAAGTTAATCCACTAATCTTGAAACCACTTACAAATTCAGTTGTTATCCGATTTTGAGGGGTAAACAATAACAAAGCAGACAAAAGCTTTCTATCCAAACAAAAATGTCAATTGCCAAAGGAAATTTAATTGTTCTTGATGGTAGAAAATAAAGTCATGGAGAAGGTTAGGCTTTGTTTTAGAAAATGTATAAGGATTACACAAAAATAATAGGAATAAAAATAGTAAAATTATTGATTAAACAAAAGTGTTGTTAAGCTGTAAAACCAAAAATTTGAGGTTAACAACTTATGGCTTTTGGTCGATTTTAGTTTATAAGAACTTTTGATATTTAAAAAATGCATAGATAAGTCAAAGAATGCTTATAAGCTAGTTTGACCAGTGATATTCGGCTTAAAGTATGTATATGTCTATGCATATTGCCTCGGATTTTACTCATGCTTTGTGAAATTTTGAATGGGGTATGTAATGCTTTATTCTAAATACTGGTATTTTTATGTGTATGAGTCATTCAGAGGCAATGTGGGACGAAAGTGCACGAGTTGAAGCAAACAAGGAACAAAATAAGTTTAGCGCCACAAGTAGCGTGGGGCGCTACCTGTGGTGCAGTTTCCAGAAACACAAGAATTCCCAGCGCCAGGGCTAGCGCCCCAAGCTACCCTAGGCGTTGGTGACGGGAAAGTTCCTAGTTCGCCGTGGACATGGTTATTTCGGTCCAAGACCTCCCCCCGCAACGCGTATAAAAGAAAGTCTAAACCTATTTTGGAGGGAGAGACAACACTTTGAGAGGAAAATACACGCACGGAACACAGGAGCAAGGGATTCTCAGTTTTTCTTCATCTGCTCTTCCTTTAATTTTATAGTTTATTATTTCTAGAGTTTTGAGTGCTACATGAACGTTGTAGTTTGAAGCTTGAATTTCTATATTTATTTTATCATATTGGTTTATTTATTTAATCTTGCGCTTAATTATTTGATTCTTGATCACCAATTGAATATTATCTACGAATCTAGGATTGAACTCGGGAGAGAAAATTCTAGATTGCATATAAGATTGAGTAGAGCAAGATCTTGAACTCGAGCATTTGGAACGAATTTGCGGTTAGGATAGAGATATACCTAATCGTCTTGCTTGGTTATTATACGGGAATTATTAATGCATTCTTGTTAATCCTAATTTCATAGGAATATAGGTGTTAGGTTAGCCTGAATAGTTTAGTAGTACTTCGGGAGAATGCTAAGAGTAATATTAACCCTGTCAATCAATAGACAAAATAAATTAATTAGACAATTTAAGTGAAAAACTCAACGGGATTGTTAGCTAACTTATAGCTCTGGAATATTTTCTCCCATCGAATTCATCTTTAAGATTGCCCACTTGTTTTCTGTAATCGCTTAGTTTGCTACTCTAGATTAGTTTTAATTAAATATTCATACTTTAGAAAATCTCTTGAAGAGATTAATTGTCTTAGTTTAATTCAGTAAATAGTTAATCACAAATCCTTCTGGGTATAATATCTGGACTTGTAATCCTATATTACTTGTACGACCACGTATACTTGCGTGTGCGTTTGGGAGTAACAAGTTTTTGGCGTCGTACTTGGAAATTAACTATTTTATTAGATTAGATTCTTAATTTTGTCTATTCAAGTTTTATTTATTTATTTTATCTTAGTTTAATATTTTATTATCTTTGTTGACATACCATCTTGGAATGATAATTGGTCAAATTTTGGTTATTCTTATTTTGGTGATCCATGTCCATATTGTGGAGGACCACACTTGTGGCAAAATTGTGAATCTCAATATTTTGCATGGAATATTGGTAATGTGTGTGGTTGTCAAGGTTTCTATTAGGGTGGTTGTCCTAATTATTATTAGCCTTCCATGAACCTTTATTATGTTGTTCTAATAATGTTTATGAATTTGATAAGAGCAATGAAGTGGAGAATGTGGAATGTGTTGCTCGTATTATGGACATGGTGAGGCAAGTAGCCTAGCAACAAGATGAAATTCAAAAAAAGACTGCCTTAGAAATCAAAGTACTGCAGGCTAGAATGGAAGAATTAATGGCCAATTTTAAAGAAGAATCTCAACTCGACGAAGAGAGTGAGTTCTCACAAGAGGTAAAAGTTGAAGAAGCATATATAGTGAGCCAATCTTGGCTAGAGGAACAAGCTCAAGTAATGAAATATCATGAGTTTCTCCGAAATGGTCTTTCAAATATGGCAGAACATCTAATAGAAGGAAAAACTGAGCTTAGACAGGAGATAGACCAATTTGGCTGAGATATCCATGACTTGCAGGCTCAATTGAATAAAAAGGTTGAAGTGTATAATGCCCAACAACAAATTATTGTGGATACTGGCCAACATGTGGAGCAAAAATAGGAATTCCAACCATTCAACCACAATATCATTAATGATGCCAAGGTTGAGGGAGTGTGCAAAAGTGAAGATGTTAAAAGTGAAGAGATTCTAGGGTTGGAGCGTATTGGACCTCATTCAACATTGTATTTGGATAGTGACACGAGAATCGTCCCATTTGAACCTATGGAGGAGTCAATGGATGGGGAACAAAGTGCATACATCCTGGAATTTGTGATTCATAGGAGACAAAATGGCATCCTTCACTTAAGGGACAAGAAGTGCAAGATGAGATACTCTATTGCTTGGTTCCTTTATTTTCACACCACCGCCCTAGGAACGTGACAAGAAAATTGATGCAAAATTAGGGGTTCAATTCATATCCTCAAAGTGGAAAGAAAAGTGGTGAAAGTGATGTCATCGTGCCGCGATATTAAATCAAGCGTTTGTTGGGAGGCAACCAAATTTTATTCTTTTCTTTTTAATTTTTTTATTATTGTGTTATCTTTGTAGTGTTGTTTTTGTATTTTATAGGAGTAGGATCATGGAGTCAAAGCTAACAGAAAGTATGCATAAGCGAGGAGGTGGTTGGAACCACGTGTGAGGTGCCCGCACAAAGAACCATACCTGGGAGAAGTATGAGTATCCCATGTTCTAAACCAAAAGATCTTACGTGTTGATATATATATATATCCATCATTATTTAGATGGTTTATACGAACTTGGGGGATTTTGTAACGGGTCCTAGTTGAAATATTCAAGAAGAGCAACACTGATTACAATAACGTAACATCGAATTACACTGCTAAAGAAAATAAAAATACGCTAAAAAACACTGATAAAAGAAGTGGATGCGAATAAAAGGGATGAGAGGAAACAAAATCTCAAATAAAAGAAGGGATCTTCATAGATTATACATGTTTTAGGACCAAACCACGTACCTGTACTAAGTGTTCATAGTAGGAAGGATATGATCAATTTTAACCAGAGGTCTTGGATTCAAGTTTTGAGAATGGAAAAAAATATTAATAGAGAGTTCCCTTTAATAGATCTTATGCGACGTGAATTTAGATTAGTCGAACACCAAATATTTATATCTATATTTATATATTATTAAAAGAAGAGAAAAAAGCCCACTTCTTAAGCTAAGTGGCAGCCTAGAAAAAATCACATGGCATAAATAGTTAATAATTATTATTTTTGAATTTAAATATCTATAAAATAAATCAAAAAAATTATTTTATAATAAAAAACGAAAATTTAAAAAAAAAATTGTCCATTCAAATTGGAGAGTAGTTTCAAGTTGGAGTTTTTAAATTATTTTAAAATAAAAAACTAATACTTTATAATAATGACCGCGCATCGCGCGGCAGAAAAATTATTCAATAACTATATAAGTCCCTTGAATTTAATAGAGATTTTATTATTGAGTATATCATATTGAAAAATAAGATGACAATTGAAATTTATTAAAGCAATATAATCTAATATGTTCAAACAAGCCTGATCAAAATTTAATTTAATTAATATTAACAGCGCATCGCGCGGGTACGACTACTAGTAAAAAATAACTTTTTAAAAAAAAAGGGAGAATGACACACTTACCTACAAAAACAAAATTATTTACCCTTGTCTACTCATTTGTTTCCCTACCCATCAAACTAATTACATCTCCTACCCATAGTAATTTTTGTGGGAAAATTTCTCTTTTTTCTCTAATTCTTTTTTATTTCTATGTTTCTTTTTTTTTCCTTTTTTTCTTTCTTTTCTCCTTTTCTATTTTCTCGTTTTCTTCTTATTTTTTCCTTTTTTCCTTTTCGAATTTCATTTAACTTCTTTTTTATATTTTTTTTCTCTTCATAATCCAATTTCAATTATTGTTTTCACTATTTTTTATTATTCTTTTTATACAATAAAAAAATATAACTGATATAGTAAATATCTTTTCACCTTTTTTTTAACATAACTAGTATAATATACCTTTTGTTTTTTTTTTGTTTTTTATTTTTTAAATTCAATTATTAAACTGAAATAATATCAGTTGTCACTTGATCTAATTCACTGAATATCACACTGACTACTATTGAGCATCATAAATTACATAATCAGATTCTAAGAATCAACACGTGATTACCATGCAAAAATTGATCTCCTTCCCTACAAATATCAGTACACACTCTACCATTAGCAGTAATACAAGCAGTTATACTAGTTAGAATAAAAATGATAATAAAATATTAAAAAATGCAATAAAGTATAAGTAGTAAAAAAGACTTCTAGTACCATGTGATATCAATATGGTATATATGTATACCAACAGAGCATATGATTTCTCTAGAATATTGCTACAACTATCTGCGACTATACTATTGTACCAAAACATTAAAGGATGCAATAAAAGTATGAGAAAATTACATGCTCGTATTGCGATCTAAATATTCGCAAAACAACTTGCTCATTCTGTGTACTAATAGGGTTATATAGTTGTATGGGGTCGTTCCAACAATTGCCTATAACTATAAAAATTATTACATAATACATATAATTTATGTCCATCGGCACACAAGAATTCCAGCACTGCAAATCATGTTCATATAAATAATTTCATAATAGAATTCACTTAAAATGCAGCTAAACAACCAAAACAATGTTCAAACTACCATATGATACCAATATGGCATATAACTATACCAACATGGTATACAATTTTGCTGGTTAATTCCCGGCAACTATATGGCTATACTACTATTACATAAAGCACATGCTTAAAGAGAAAATAAAAAAAATAGTGTACCGCATATTAATATAATAAAGTATTTTAAGACATTGTACTATATTACTATTATTAAAGAAAAATCAAATATTATACCAATTAAATGCAGCTAATACAATCAAAAAATGATTCAACTAACATATGATATCAATATAGTATATAGCTATACTAATAGGGTATATAACTGGAATGAATTGTATACCAAAATAGTATATTTTATATATTATTTAGGTATACAATATAAATTTGTCGTCTTCTCTGGTTCAACTATATTTCAACCCAAATTTCTAAAATTACTATAAAATCTCTACCAAATTGAATAAAACTTTAACTACAACCTCCAATCAACTTTCCAAACAAACTCATACAGGATCGGATCAAAACAATTAAAAACTCAAACAGACCAAGTTATGAGTTTCAAGGTCCTTTAATGGTGGATTTAATTTTTTGTAAAATAAATCTCTAAAAACCAGCATCAAAGGTACAATCTACACATCAAAGAACAACTAACGAATTTCAATAGTAAAACACTATAAAAAATCAGATCTGGCATTTCGAACTCACTCATATGGAGTTCCAATTTTTTTTTCCAGATTTGAAATTACATCCATTTCATGATATTATAAGGGAAATGGAAGAATAATTTTGTAAGAACAAATTACAAGTAAGTCAAGAAATAGCAAACAAGAAAATAATTCAAGGATCTTGAGTTACTAAAATTAAGACCAAGCCTTCGTTAATCTTGAGTTTTCACCCAAATTTCTCTGCTGCTATAGAGTCATCAACTACCTACTAGGGGTAACATGAAGTTGTGTCCTCGTCCAAATTCTCATTGTTGAAAGAAGAGCTATTTTAATTAAATAATCGAGTAAATAGTTTGGACCGTATAGGTAGAAATAGTAAATAGTTTAAGCATGGACATTAAAAAATAAATAATTTAGAATTAATAGGTATAAAGTGAGATTTTCTCTAAAAAAAAAAAAGGATGACTGCAAGAACATAAGCCCCGTTCAGTTAGTCCAGTTGAGACTGTACCACGTGAATAACTGTAATCAGCGGCCAATAACGCTTCGGGTAGGAGTCCACAGGCTCCACCTCGTCTCGGCCCATCTCACAAATGTAAGATTGGACTCCTAAAGCCCGTGAAGCTAACCCGTTTCCGGGGCTGCATCTCTGCAGAAATGACCCGGGGACTTTCCTGGGCCCTGACCCATTCAAAGAACGGATCCAAGCCCATTCACGTCGTCTTGCAGTCGAGTTGTACTCATACGCTTGTGGATTTATTATAAAGAGATTAAACGCCGCTTCATTAACGATGTGGTATATTTTCACTTTTGCTGGAAATTGCTTTACTTTGTTTTCTTATCTAGATTTTAATTTTAGGGAAAATTATTTATTTATCTTATATGAATCTGTAGGTACGGAGGTCGAGGATTAGGGTAGTAGAGTAAGTAGTCTAGGGTGTTCATAACAGTAGCATTGGCACGCAGTCTCGTTTTCATTGTTGACCACCTTACTATCTTGTTATTTTTATTCTGCTTTATATGACCTTTTTGCTACAGTCTCTTTTTGTCTATATTTTTATTAATGTGGTGCTTATGTTTTCCTGAGCCGAAGGTCTATTGGAAACAACATATATATCGTCACAAGGTAGGAATAAAGTCTGCGTATACACTACCCTTCTCAGACCCCACGGTGTGGGATAATACTAGGTATGTTGTTGTTGTTGTTGAAGTGAATCAGTCATAACAAGTTGCGAAAAATTTATTCACACTCAGGTATTTATATCAAATCGCATCAACTTATATGGTTAAATATGAAAGTAAGGTAAAAATTATGTAAATTAACTATGATTAAGTTATAACAATGTATATAAAGATACATGTCATTTAATTATTGGATTAATGTAAATATCCGGTGGAGTAAATTTTGCAACGTTAATTTATTATAGTTAATTATAAAAATGAGGTAAAAAAATATTGATTAATTAAGTTTAAGTCATAGAATTTATTATAGTTAATTATAAAAATGAGGTAAAAAAATATTGATTAATTAAGTTTAAGTCATAGCAATGTATATGCAGAGACAAACCGTGCAATCATTCAATTGACATAAACTTGGGCGTGGATAAATTTTTATTGTAATTCTCCTTTGCTCCTCAATAGGGTTATGAAATGTGAAATTCAAAAATAGTCAGATTTATAAGTGGTTATTCAAAAATAGTTATAATTTAAAAGTAATTGAAATTTAACCACTTTTTATGTAAAGATAAATCTGAACGTAAACACTGTTCAAAATCTGGAAAATACTCCAGTATAATATACTGGACTTCCAGCATAATATACTAGGGTTCCAGTATATTATGTTGGACCGGATCCCTATTGCAGCAAAATAGTGATTTTTTTCATTGACTTTGCAAACGCCGGCTATTTTTGAATGATCAGTCTGAAAACTGACTAGTCCGTGCTATTTTTACGGTTATGAATGCTAGAATTATATACTTGAAAATATAATAAATACTTGTCAAGATGTTACATTAATTCTTACGTATCTTCAAGTTGAGAATTAAAATCTAAATTCATCTCCATTTATCTTCAGCTTCTGCCTAATAACGCAAACTTGTCAACTAAACATTGAACCTACACAAAAAAAAGAAAAATTAAACTTCCCATATCTTGTGTGAACTCAGTTTGAATTCAGTAATTATTGATATTTTACCTCTTTTCTAAGGATATTTTCTTTTTCATTTTTGGATATGGTTGATATTTTCCTTAATGAATAAAAATTAACATAAATCAAAATGGGAGTCCAACAATTTGTGGAATACATAAAGCAAAGTGAAATTGCACTCTCTCTGCGAACTTCCAGCTTCAAAAAGATCTTTATATTATTATAAAAATAAAAATAAAAAAATAAAATAAAAAGAGATGGCAGTAATCTCACCAACTCTTTTCATTTTCCTATTTCTCATTTTTCCATCAGGTGATATTCTCTGGCCTTTATTCTTTGTTTTTGTGATATTTCATAATGACAATTTTAACAATGATTATTAATTGTAGGTTTTTATTTGTTAGAACCACTATTTCTTGGCTCTGGTCTTCGCCTTTGTGCTTGTTATCATGATTGTTTTCTTCGTTAGAACATTTTCAAACTAATGTAGTAATAATAATATGAATAAAAGATGGTATGTTTCTTCGTACAGATACGAAGTTGGAATCTACTATATGAATCGTTCGTGCCGTACTCATTAGATCATATGATGAAACAATATGTTTTACATAGTTACATAAGGCATTTCATTCGGAAAAAAAAAAAAAAAGAATATAATGAAAATTGGGAATTTCACAAAAATATTTCATGCTATATATGTGTGATGATCATGTATTTGGTATGTACATATATAGGAACAACAACAATAACAACCAGTGGAATCTCACAAGTGGGGTTTGGGGAGGGTAGTCTGTACGCAAACCTTACCCTTACTTTAGAAACGTAGAGAAGTTGTTTCCGATAGACCATCGGCTCAAGAAAGATATGTACATTTATAGGAACATGTCATGGAAAAAGAATCATCATGGCTAGGATTCATTTTTATTTAGATGGTAGTTTTGAGATTCATTTTTGGAGGAATGTTGGAAATTTCTACTAAAATCTTGTGGAGAGATTGAGGTTTCGACAAAAAAGGCGAATGATCGGACCCTTTAATCTGGAAAACTTGTTCAGGTTGATTTGAATCTATCATAACTTCTTGAAGGGAAGCAGGAATTGCAAAATCATCTTGTGTTTTGACATAGAATCTTGGAATAGAACCATAATTTGTTGCAGAAAGTGATAGCTTTTCTGTTAGTGGTCCAAAGGGAACTTGCCTCATTGATACTGATGCTAATTCAACATCCTGAAATTAAGAGCAAAATGTCAAAATTAAAACACCTTTCTCTATCAGAATGAGACGACGACGACAACAACAACAAACCCAGTGGAATCCCACAAGCGGGGTGTGGGGAGGATAGTGCGTACGCAGACCTTACCCTACCTTGTACAGGTAGAGAGGCTGTTTTCGAAAGACCCTCGGCTCAAGCCAGCATAGTCGCAGCATACATTGGATCAGAGAAATACATAAATGTTTCTTTCACAATGTATATAACTCAATCAATACCTTAGTTGGGGTTTGATTGAACAATACTTCCTTGAGTAATGACTTGTCATAATCTATAGCAGTTGGAGGCTCATTCTTCCCATTTGCATAGAGAAAAACTTGAGCGCGTTGGCATAGATTGTTCAATCCAAGCTGCAAATTAGCAAATTTAATCTCCGTATGAACTTCTGTATCACTTATACTATGTTTGGTTCATAGTATAAGATCATACAAATAGCTAATATAAATAACTAATGTAACAAACCTGTACGGAGAACATATCGAGTATGTTCTGTCCATTCTTCAGCATTGCTGCAGCAACAAAAATTGCTGCAGAAACTTTTGATGGATACAACTCCATTGCATAAGAAATACAAGCTCCCCCTATATCGTGCCCGACTAGTATGACCTGCATAAGAAAAGATCAATTTTTTTTTTCAATATTTGAACTTACAACTACAACAACAACAACTCAGTGGATTCCCACTAGTGACGTATGTTGGGAGGTCAGAAAGACTGTTTCCGATAGACTATCAGCTGACGAAAAGATGAAAGAAGCACTAACAGCAAATAATAACAATACAAGATATTAAGAAAACCGAAGCCAAGATAGTAAAGGTACAAGGAAAATCATCAAACCTTGTTGTCGTCGTCGAGATTTTCGAGGAAATCAGTGAGGGGTTTTACATATTGTGACAGAGTAGTAATGTTGTTGGAATCAAAGAAATGTGCACCAGAACCAGTTAAGTCTATAGCATCAACTTGATATCCAGATTCTTTGAGAAGTGTTGTAGTTTTGTACCAACACCATGCACCAAAACCACCTCCATGTACAAGAACAAAATGTTTATTCTTCAAATTTTCAACATCTGTACCCTGAAAAAGATTAAAAACATGTTATCCTATATCTATTCTACGTATACTGCCCAGAAATACTACTGCTTATAAAACAATGTAGAAAACTTTCTTTCTTGTTACACTTCACATTTCAAAGTCTCACCTTTCTACATTAAAATATAGCTAAACTACTTCTGAATATTTTGAAGGAAATTTACTTCATCCTACAGTATATACAGTATTATTTTTTGGTGAAGCGGGTTCAACCACGTGCATCCGCCACTGTTACCGGCCTAGAAAAATACAAATTTATAGAAAATTAAACGATCATCCATGTAAATATTTACCATACATGAAATTAACCCAGTATCATAGGCGGACCAATGCTATACAAAGAGGGTTCACTCGCACCCTGGCAAAAATTTCATATATACAAGTACATATCTTTAGAAAATATTGATATATTAGTAGTGCGCATCCTATATACAAAACATATTTTAGTTGTATCAAAAAATGCACCTGCGACCTTCAAATCCTAGCTCCGCCTCTGCGGCAGGCCACTATATTGGTCAAAGTAGACCCTTTAAAAGTGTAAATTACCAATAATTTGGAGCAAACTATAGAAAGACAAACCTGATCAAGAAGCTCCAGATGCTGAGGAATTGAATCAGAGAGAGATCTGGCACGACAACTTGAACTTCTAGGAATCCTCTTTTGCTTCCTAGATGAAGTTAAAGTTTCCCTATGAGAAACTGAACGTTCAAATTGAGTAAGTGTTCCATTTTGTTGATGATGTTGTAGTAATAAAGCTGCAGCAACTCGAGCTTGTTCTCTAATATAATCATCATCACATTTTCCCTGATCAAATCTTAAAGAATTTGGATAAATTCTATCCGATTTTCGACTCGTTGATCTTGAGATACATGGAGGAGGAACATTACCATTGAATGATCTACCACTTTTGTTGCTTTTTCTAACATTTGTAGCTTGATTTTTCTCAGAAAAACATGCTAATGAATTTCCCATTGGAAATTTGGTTAGTCGTCTTGTTGTTGGTACGTATATGAGTTGACAACAATACACCGCGGTTTAATTTTCTTGAATGTGAATGAAATAAGGCTTAAATATACTATATGTTAAGGTTAGGATAGGAGTAGGAAGAATGGAAAGTTGTTAAAAGAAAGTGAAATTTCCAAGAAATTGTTAAAGAGGTCAATAGGGAAGATGGTTTTGGAAAGGAGTGTGGAAAAAGAAAAAATATTCATAACATGCAGTAGTACAATTTTGACCATTGAATTAGAAAATGTGTTAGCATTATTTTTAAACAACTATATCACTATTTGGAATTTAGTGGGATATTTCTTTCCTCCTTATAAAAAAAATACACCTGCTTGGAGCTATGAAATACTCTACCAACAAATTGTTCAAAATATTGTTATAGTACTAAGTTTGATAGTTACGCGCGCCGCGTAATAATGAGTTTATTCATCCCTTTGTCCATTTACAACAGTACAAAAAAGCAGCCCGAAGGCAAAGTCAGGATTTAAAATTTATGACTTCAACCTTTAATTTTTTTAGTATTAAACTAATTATAATTTATTGTGATATTAATGATATTTTGCACATAAATTTGTATATTGCGTTGAAAGTTATGGATTCAAATTGAATTCAATGTTGTAGGGCTACATCCGTCCCCGTGCACAAGGCATCCCTCGAATTTCGGGGAAGGGTCGCAACCTAAGAGGTGTGAAGTAAACAACTTGGGAAAGGGCCGCACCGAGAGGTATGATGTAGACAACGTACCCTGATGCAAGCATTAACAATTGCTTCCATAGCTCAAACTCATGACATATATATCACACAGAAACAACTTTAACGGTGCTCCAAGATTCCCCTTCTCCATTTACAATAAGATATTAATTTGATAAAGAACACCCCAACGAAGTTTTAAATTAAAATAATTAATGAATTTTAATTATTGAAAGTTGTAAAAATTAGATAAAATAATAATATTAGTCTAGATTTAAACTTATTAACATTAACAGTGTTAAAAATTCTTTTAACTTGTTTTTGCAGAGGGAAAAATATTTACACCAAATGACACTGTATAATTGCTCTCAAAATAATAACCAAAAAATATATGTATATATATATACACACACATTCTATTTGTTGTATACAAAAATTATATAAATTTTATACACTTTTTCGTCTACCAAATGTCAACAGTTTCAAACACGGGCTAAAAGTGAAAAAGCTCAAAATTTTATTGTTTTTGATTATTTGTTTTCCTCCGTCTATAAAGAAAGCTAAATGGTAGTGCTCTTTGTTTATTGTCATTGACTGCAACTGAAACTTTTTCTCCCTCTTTCTTAGGCGTTCACATTATCATCATCAAGAAAGAGAAAATCCAAAAGACTAAGTTTGGTAAAAACCACTAACAAAAATACAACTTCCACATTTTGCTTTATATAGATAAATAAATATTTGAGTCAGTCTAATGAGTTGGCATTACAACTCCATTAGTTTATCAAGTATCTGAAACTTGCTGGCCCAACTAATCCAAACCACTAAATAGGATAAAGCGCACTTTACGAAGCAGATACATAAGGTCGTAATGCCAGAGGAATCATTACCGCAAGGCATAGAGTGGGAGACCATAAGCGTCTATACCGTAAATCAATTTTCAACAACAAACCCGGTATAATCACATTAGTGGGATCTGTGGAGGGTATAGTATATGCAAACCTTACTCCGACCTTAAGAGATAAAGGGGTTGTTTCCGGAAGACCCTCGAATCGGGAAAGATAAGAGTAAAATCGGACTTCTAACGGAAAGAAAACCTGCAAACGATTTGACCGACCCTGCTCCAGCTACGACATTTGAACATATCAATGCTACTGCAGTAATATCAAGAGGATTGGCTGCCTAAGGTATTTACCACCAGTAGATCCAAAAATGCTAGTTTCTGCACAAGTATTCAGACGTTCCCACCCGAAAAAGATCTATAACCAGTGATAACTCTGCATCAATAAAAGCTGGAGAGTCTGCTAAAGATCATGAACACTTCTCCAGCTTCAACACCCCTGTCAAGACAAACATGGCGCCTTCGTATACGTATTCAACGCTTCAATCCTGCTTCTCCAAAGCAAAATCGTCTACTGACAAATGATTTCACAACATACAAACGAGGAAAGGTAATGGCATATACAATACCGCACACAGATCTCATCAGGCTGTTGGAACAGAGAAATTGGTTGACATCAGAAGACATACTCCTGTGAAATATTTAAATGCCAGAGGCTTACATAAAGTTGGAAAGAAATAATGGTAGGAACTTCGCATGTCATACGGGAGCTCGACGTTATTTTTCAGTTTCCTTCTCCTTTATTTCCAACTTGAACACCAGAATAGGCAGAATATATGACAATGAAAAGGAAGGGATATCTTACCGATATAAATAATATGGCAGTAAAGACCTTTAGTCTTGCAAGGCATACAAGTGAGGAGCCAGCTCAACTAGCCACAAGTAATCGATTCTTGAAACATTACGAACATAACTATGATTAGTATGGACTAATTCATTAAAAACAATACACTCTGGCTTGGCTCGGAACAAGACAGAAGACGGGTGTATTTGCACTATTAAACCACTTAATGTGACCCTGCGAGTAGATAAAATGAATGTCAGATACCAAGGAGACGAATAAATAGTACGTCAAAGCAGCCTTTGTTTAAAAAGTTAAATACAAATAGAAATACAAACAGATACAACCACAAATCTTTACCTGTATACACCATCAGGCTGCTTTATAGCTGCTTTAAGGAAAAACGAGGCAGCAAGGCATCTACGGAAGAGGGGCATATCGTCTTCACAAGAAGTGACACGAAGACCCATTTGTTCTACATTCCTTAGAATTTGACTGCAAAATAAGAAGAAAACTTAAATAAATCACATGCTTGAGGACTCGGGCAAATGAGAAGAAAAAGCTAAGACATCATATTTGACTAAGCATAAGAATAGATTTTCAATAATTTTGCAAGTACATATGCCCACCTGTGGATATCACGAGCGTGTTTTAGAGAGCGGCTGTTAATATAATTATCCTTGCACCATTTTCTAAGATTCTTTTCAGCCTTTTCTTCACTATTTAACGTCCTGTTCTTCTGAAAGAACTCATCAGCAGCGCGGTATACATTAAGCAAAGTCAAATGATCCCCGTCCGGACTTGCAAAGCTTTTCAACGCATTTCGTGACTGGCAAAAACAAGTAAAATTGTTCAGACTATGTTTTCTATTAACATTAGATGCCAGAAATAGTGCAACACATCAACAAAGTCGAGGTGAATGCTAAGTTGAGAGATAACACAGAAATGATACTTGACAACAGGATTTTACACTTGTTGGACTTATAAAAAGAACGAAAGAACTTTGCTATAATACTATTAACCATGTTATTATCTTTGACTATCTCTTGAGCACACAAGATATGCCAACATGCAGATGATTGGATAAACTTCGTAGATAGGAACTTGTTGAGATGTAGTTTTCTATTTTTCATGTATACCCACAAGTTTACAAAATATTGTAATTGTTGATAAATAAGTTAATTTTTTTCATCAAATAGAAGTTTTAAAGAAATGTTTCAACACAAAATTAGAAAGAGAAAAAGGGGATGAATCACAACTAGCAGCACAAAGGACTACCTCTTCCAACTTTTCACGTGGAGCATAGAAAATAGATTCAACTGAAAGCATTGCAACACAGATCAACATTTCTTTCAAGCAGCCGAATTGGCTAGCAACAATGAGAGCCTTAGAGTAGACTGGATCAAGGGGTAGCTTGGCCATTTGATATCCAACATCTGAAAGTTTATTCTCTTCTGTTACAGCACCCAATAAGTAGAGAGACCACAATGAGTTGACTATGGCATTCCTGTCCACAGAAAATCAACGAAGAAGCTATAGTTAAAGATGAAAACAATATTTTCTCAAAAGGATGAAAAAATTAACTCCACAGCAACATCCAAGCAATCAATGACTGCATCATCAGATGGCGCAACACTCTGCTCCATAAAGGAAGGGGCAGGAGAAATGTTAGGCAGTTAGTTGTCCAGTAAATTTCTAGTTTCTTCTCTTATAAACTGTAGGATAGCAAAGGGGTATTTCATAAAATAGTTCTATAAGAAGACGCAAGGATTTTCCAGCAAATAGAGTAGATTTCAAGGATGCTGATGAAGTTTCGTAACAGTTTCACAAGGAAAATGCAGGTTTATAGGAGGGATGTTCTCTCTCTAGTGCTTCATTAATGTAACAAAACATATAATTGTTTCTAAGACACAGAAGTTAGCAAAATTAAGAAACATGTGTAGTGCAACAGTATACTAGCACCAGGCTAGAGATACATGCCAATGAATGGTCAAACACGAGCCCGACAAACTTAACTCATGAAAATATTAGTACCAGACAAGAGGACAATGTTGGGGAGTAAGGATTCAAAGAAAAAGCACCATCGATGCTGATAGCCAAATTATACTTGCAAAATGCTAGTCTCACTGATTGCGGTAATCACCTGTCTGGTTTTTCGATGAAGTCAAAATTAATGACATCATCAATGCCTAGAGCTTTGAGCTGCAATACAACATTCGAGAGATCACATCTCTTAATCTCAGGTAAAGTAGAATCTGTGAGTTTCTCAAAGAAACTTTCTTGATAGAGGCGATAGCATTTCCCAGGTCCTTCACGTCCTGCACGTCCACTATAAAAATTTCAAGAAATTAGCCCTTGATCTGATACTTAACAGACAATATAACCAAAACAGAGCGAAGGTCCGTTATCCATTTCACTCCTGTATATATAAATCCTACTGCATTTGTTCCACTTATCAGTCACCATCCTCCCATGGATTTTACTTTAGAGGGTGCACTCAGAATATTTAAGGTTTAACTTTGTTTCTTTTTTGTAACGGTTGTTTAAGGCCAGATTGCACACACCTTGATTATTCAGTTGGGTACCTGCTACCTCCCGCAAAACTCTACCCACCAAAGATTAGGCATATGGAAAGAATAAGCTTAACTTCCATTTATTGCAATTTTAAAATTTGAAGCTTCTATATATTACCAGAAATAAAAACAATTCTTCTGCTTCAAAAAGAAATATGCTTACAATTACAATCCTTCTATTTCCTCTGCTGGTCTCATCATTATTATGTTGACCCTTTGAAGGATATATGTACCTAGTAGTAAATAGCGATCCAGGATAAAAAAATCTTCGAATCACAAGCACATCCGGGTACATATCCCTAGCCTGTCCCACTAGTCAAATATGAATATGACATGCATACGAGGCCTTATTGGTATATGCGCTTCCTTAGAACATTTCAAAGTAAGAAGGAAATTAAGGTTCAAACCACCATCATATTGTATAAAAGCTGGACAAAGAATGTTTCTAAAGTTAGTGGAGGAAAAGTGTTTTAGTCAACATGTTACATGTGTATTGCGATTCAAATGCACTTGCAAACACCCTACCTCCTTTGCAGAGCTTGAGCTTTAGACGTTGTGACAATGATCAATGAATCAACTCCCATCTTAGGATCATAAGTTCGTGCTTTCACCAATCCGGGATCAACAACATACTTAATTCCAGGTATTGTCACTGATGTCTCAGCAATATTTGTTGCCAGTATCACCTAAACACCACATGAAAGAATTAAAATCTGGTTTTAATGGACATAGCTTGCCAACTCAGAGTAAATACCAAATATTTTCAGCAATGAAAACTTCATGTCAAGCATAAAAGAGATACTGGATAAAAAACTAGTAGGCCTTATCATTAAAACAGTTAAATAATAAACAGATGCACATTCACAATGCTAAGCCCATATCACAACAAGTACAAGGCTACAAGCTAGCAGATAACCAAACTTTATTTCCCTCATGTCGGAGATAACCAAATGAATGCCTTCTTTAAGTGTACAAAAAAGGGACAAAAAAAGGGGCAAAAAAGGGACAAAAAAAGGGGCAAAGGGATGCACCCCTATAAACTCAACCAAGAAAGAAAATATTGAAAACACTAACTGACCACCCATATGGACCTATCCTGGAGAAAAAAATTGACCCATAAGTTTATCCCCAGGACATATATATCCCCTTAATATATGTTACAAGGACTCTAACACAAGTGCAACTACCTGGCACCGCAGTGCGCGTACTTGCATTTGTTGGGTGTATTTGAAGAATCCACACGAAATACCCACACACCAACATGACACCCGTTCTACACATTTACATAAAGGCAATGAAGGATCTATGTAGAGCCCTTCAAAAATTTGCTTGTCCGGTGTTATCATCACCTCTTATCTAAATAACCACGCAAGTCAAACCATGGCATCTACGTGAAACAAAAACATTTCTAGGACCATGAAACTCGTATTTATACTATATTTGTGTAAAAGTAATGGAAGGAATTCATAAAATAATCAGCGATTACCAATTAAAGCATATTAAAGTCGCATGAACCTTGTTTTCTCCCATGAAGTGGAACTCATGAACCTTTGTTTTCGAGCATTCATCTCAATTGAGTAGTGTCTGTATTTTGGCAGTGGATTATTTCTTTAAAAACTGCAACTCGATTTGAATTTTCAGACAATTTCAAGCTTAAATTTTTTTTTTTTAAACAGAGGATATCACCCTCAATTCTTAAATTATCTTCTGAACAAATCCATAAAAGAAGTTCATTTAAGTCATGTTTTCACACAGAGACCTAATTGCAGCCCCCCCCCCCCCCCCCCCCNAAAAAAACAGTGAATACATCCATCTCAAACTTCAAAAAATAAGCTATCAGAAGAAACAAATCAACCTTACGATATCCAGCTGGTGAAGGCATGAAAACCTTCATTTGCTTCTCAGAAGAAAGTGACGAGTATATGGGAAAAGTTAAGAGCTTCCTATTGCATTCAGGTAACTGTCGGAGGCGTTCGTGGATAAGCCTCTCAACGGATTCAATCTCTTCTTGGCCAGTAAGGAATACAAGTATATCACCGGGACCCTCCTCTAGATGTATCTAGAAAAACAAGTTAGAAAGAGATGAATAGATAATAAGACATTCAGCAACACCACAAACTATAATCTTAACTAATTGAACTCCCAACGCTACGTGAAACATTAAAAATTAGCTACGGAAAAAAGCCGATGTTAGTAGGAAATCAAGCAAATGCAGCTGATGTATAAGATACTATGAGAAAGCAACAACAAAGGATAAAAATGATGTGCTTTTGTGAAAATTTTTAGTGACATTGTCGTTCAGTTCAAACCTGAAATATAGTAATCAAAGCTGCATCTATGCAATCTGTCTCGGGCTTATGGGTATAGAATATATCGACAGGAAACTGCCGTCCCTGAACATGAACAGCTCTTGCACCACCAAAGTACTCTGAGAAAACTCGTGCATCCAGACTAGCTGACATGATGATCAATTTCAATGGGTTATACTTTTTCGCTTGACCTGGCTTCAAAATACCAATATTCTGATTGTCAATCCTCCCCTCCGAGGCATGCCCGTTATTAGAATTATTATGATCAGTATTTACCACTTCGTTGATACCCTTTGACCTTGCTTTCTGTACATTCTTTAACAAGCCAAGCAATACATCAGTGTGGATAGTTCGCTCGTGCGCCTCATCAACAATAATAACAGAATACTTGGAGAGGTATGGATCCAATAATGCTTCCCTGCAATAGTGACGTGTCATTCGCCATTTATAAATGCTTTTGCTAGACGCATACAGCTGTTGATAACCATAAATAGCTATATCTTGTGATGTAAGGTAAACTCTACGTGGAACTTGAACAATCACTCCATGCATGTACCACGTATGCAACAATCGAGTCCATGGTCATGGGTATATATTACTTCTTTTTTTTGGTGGTGGTCGTGGTCGTGGTTGTGGGGGGGGGGGGGGGGGGNGGGGAAGGAAGCAAGACTCATGGACATTATGCATCAAACTATTCTTCCTTATTACCTTAGAAGCAAACCATCTGTCATATATTTGATCTTTGTTAAGCCAGAAGTTACATCTTCAAATCTAATAGCATATCCAACTTTTTGTCCCAACGGAACTCCACATTCTTCAGAAACACGTTTAGCAACAGTAATAGCAGCCACACGTCTAGGTTGAGTTATCCCAATGATACCACCATCACGGCAAAATCCCCCTTTAAAAAGATACTGAGGTATTTCTGCAAATATATATGCCAGGATAAGATAAACCATGTAACACGTACCTATTTGTATCTGATGAATAATACAAAAGACACAACTTTCAAGAGTATTCTGGTGTATTTATTTCTATAGAATGAATAACAAATTTTGTTACTACTTCCTAAGTAATGAAGTATTGAGAGAGAGAGAGATGAAGGAAATTAGCAAAAGAGCATCCAAGAATAATCTCAGAATTCACAGGCCAATACATATAAGTTCAGTACCAGTATCAGGATGTATAATTAGGACACTCAAAATATCAAACCAACGAAACAGAGTGAGCTGCCTAACGACAATCCAGTCAATACTTCCAGGTGCACAAGTCAAGCAGTTATGACCAAATCACAAACTTTCACTAGCCACCACAAGAGTTCCTCGGTTTATGGCTAGACCAAGTTACTGAGAGTTACTTGGACCTAACTGAAACTTTCTTAAGATTATAGCGTTCCCGTTCTAATTCATCATGCTTCCTGCTGTCAATCGTCACATTCCCTCTCATCCTCAAACACACTCATCTACCAAAAGGCAAGATATGAAACCTAATTCTTCTAACAGGAGCCCAAATAAAAAGAATAAGCAAAAGATGAAAAACAATAGAGGGTTGGATGCAACCTCAGCATGCAATTGCGAACAACAAAAAGTTTACCTTGCACAGATGACTTCCTTAACCCCTCACTACAAAAGAAAAAGAATCTAAGAAGTTATTCAGTGCTGTGATTACTAAATCCACACGTAAATCGTCTGCGACATGTTCACCAAAGTATCAATGAATCAAATATGTCATTGATCTTCACGATTTCACCAGCTCTATAATGCTTGACTTGCACAAACATACAGAAAGACACCTTATACACCTCAGTAAAGACTGATAAAACACACATAACCCAACGCACAAATACACTGATAACGAAGAAAGATGCAAACACGTGTACACAAGAAGGTTAGAACTACACTATGAAACATCATAAATGACCACCTTCGTTGAAGTATCATTTAAAGTAGTGCAAAGCAAATGATCTGCTTCAAATGCATGTCACTCAGGCCAAGAAGACGTGTAGCAAAGTACTTACGAGTTGTCTTCCCACTTCCAGTTTCTCCAACAATTATCAGAGTGCCATTGTTCCGCACCTCCTCCACTAGTCTCCTTTCAACTAGAGTCAATAAAATATCACATGTAAGATGAAAAACTACAGAATTCAGCAAACCAAAATCCAGAGCGGACGAATACTAAATAAAACAGAAATAGGATTAGAATGAAAAATAATGCAGGCATTGTCTTCTCAGGTAATGAATGACACACAGCATACATCCCTTGTTTTTCCTGAACAACCACAGCACCCTAGATTTTTTAGACAAAAAACAGCTGTAACCACCAGACAAAATTAATTTCCCACAGACCATATACTCCTTGAATTGAAAATTCCAATTTCCAACAAAAACTCATTTATAAAAGAATCGACGGCAAGAAGGACAACAACTCTCAGTTCCAAACAAGTTGGGGTCAATATCTGAATCCTCACTTCTCCATTTAAGCATAAATCCATGGAGGTCACGTGTAGAAACAGCCTCTTGTAGAAATGCAAGGTAAGGCTGCGTACAATAGACCCTTGTGGTCCGGCCCTTTCTCGGACCCGTGCATAGCGAGAGCTTATTGCACCGGCTGCCCTTTTTTTTTTAATAAATTTTTTATTTGTAAAAGAATCAGTAAACTAAGAAGCAACTCACATTGGAATAATCAGAACATGGTTAAAATAAAGATAGAGAGCAGACATTAGAATAAAGGGGTTCAAAAGTAAACAACAAAAACAATACCTGCAGCAATTGGTAAATTTTTTCTCTGTTGCTCAATCTTTTGCTTCCTGCAAAAGATCAAACCTTTGAACAAAAATATAGCATTTTCTAGCTTCAGGGATTGAACAACGAAGGGATAAAGGTAATAAGACAAATGGGGTATGCTAAAAAGTAAAAAACCTGGCAAAAAAATCCCCTTTCGTTTGGTTAGGGTGATGGAGATAACTGTTTCTTGAAAAATTATTAGTGCTCATTGAAGGCATGTCTGAAGATTTGCTCCAAAAACACTTGTTAATGGTTGTGACTTGTGAGCGTACAAAGAACCCGAAAATTGAAGAACGGCGTTTATAAGATGAGTCAAACCCAAAACCTGAAAGATTTTTACACAAATAAATTGGAATTCATTATTTATTTTTCTAGCTAGTATATTATACAATGATTATATATGATTATATTATATATGCTGCCTATTTTAAGTTTGTCTGATTTCTTTCTATTGATGATTGGTTTATTTGTCTTTATAACGTGAAATTATTTTTGAAATATACAATATGATATAAGAATTTATATATTATAAATTTCATATATTAAAATTATTAGATATTCTTTTGGCAAAGGGATAATTTATATGTCGTCGCAATAAAAAACGCAAAAATTCAGCATAATATATTTCGTTTTTGAACCTGTTTTTAACACACAATTTCAGGAATTTACTTAGAGATTCTTTTTGTAAAGGGAAGTTATTAAAAGATTTTAATGTGCGTTCTTCTTGTTTTTTGATTGTTCTGATCTTTTGTTTAAAAGCTTATACTTAAACCATTTATTTATTTTCAAAGTTATATATAAAATTGGAATGAACTGTTTTCTCCGAATTTCCCGTTTGGACATCGAAATCAGCGTTTGTTCATAAAATTTATAATTTTCACTTGAAAATTTGAAAAACTCAAAAAAAACTATTTTTCAAAATTTTCACTCAAATCACTCACAAAATTTCAAAAATAACTCAAACTAAAATTTATGTCCAAACACAACTCTAAATTTCAAATATCATTTTCACTTTAAAAAAAATTTCACCATTTTTTGGAATTTTACAATTTTCATATCCAAATGCCTACTTAATTTAATCCATCTTAAATAATTCGCCAGAAGAACCATATTGCATCACGTGCTTACCTTCTTGCATGTTCACATTACAACTAGGAGTTTAACCAAAACTAATATTTTAAACATGGAATATGCAAAATAATTTGTTAAAATCAGTAGATGCAACCATTATTTGTAAAGAATAAACTTTGCGTTTTGGATAATAGTGTTGTATGGGTCAGTTTATGTGTACTTTAACTATTTTATCGGACGCTTGTTATCTCCCAAAAGCAACGGTAAATCTTTCTACAAGAACTTACAGCTTGTTTGGATGGTTGTTATGTATCATTTGATGTATCGTGTAGTATTGTATTGTATTATACTGTATCGTTTTGATGTATGTAATGTTTGGATAGATTGTACTGTTTACCGTCGTTTCAAGATATTATGCACATATAATATGAATAATAAACTTATAATATTATAAAGAAAAAGTAAGATACAAAAAAAAATTGCGTGGATCGTTTCTGCCAACGAAATGAACACGGAGCCCATTCCGAATGCTTCTACTATCCGGAAGTTCTCGCGAAGAGAATAAAATGTTGCTCCCCTTAAAATAAAACGGCAAATAAAGGATAAAATATGATTATTTAATAATAACGAAGGGCAAAATAAGAGAACAATGCAAGAGAGTTACTGCTCACTTTAGCCTGGTCTAAACCATCCATTTCAGTTTGGAGGGTGGATAGATGTCTCTCTCAAACGGTACTACTTCCATTTGAACTCTCTCCTCCCATGTAAAGAAAAGTTGTATCAGAGTTTCCCATAAATAATGCGGGGAAAAAAATTATTTAAATCATAAATTTTTAAAAGTTTCTTTCTTAAATTTATGCCCAATTAAAAAGGTTTGTATAAATTGCAATAGACGGTGTATTAGACAATATTTTTTTTTAAAGTAAACAAAATTCATTTCTTAATCCTTACATTATTAATCATTGCATAAGTTCTCTCCAAAGCAAAAGACCCTAAGGGTTCATTTGGTAGGGTGTATAAGAATAATGCTATATTGATATTAGTTATGTTCACATTAGTTATGGTGACATATTTATTATCCATTGTTTAGTTTGATGTATTAAAACTTTGCACAATTTCTAAAAGAATTGTTTGTTTACAAAAATACCCTTATAACCAATCCATCACTTTATCAAGCATTTGAAGGGCAATTTTGTATTTAACTAAGCTAATGCATGCATAAAAACTCATTGCATTGTTGCATTGGTTATGCATAGGATAACACCAAATATGGTGTATAACTAATTATTGCATAACTAATGTATAAGTTCAAAAGTGTACCAAATAAGGTATTATTAATATACAAAACTAATGCATGCATTATTTTATGTAACACATCCTACCAAATGGTAGGGTGTCTAAAAAAAATACTGAATATGGTGTATTAGTAATGCCGGTATTAATTATGTTTGCATTGTTATGCTGACATGTTTCTTATTCATTATTTGGTTTGACGTATTAAAATATTTCACAATTTATAAATGAATTGTTTGTTTACAAAAATACCCTCATAACTAGTCCATCTATCTTTTTAAAAGAAACATATGTTGAGGAATATTTTTATATAAAAAAGGTTTTAAAAAAACTATTTGATTTGTGTACCTATCTTATAGTATAAAACTGAATATTTATTTATAAATAAATAAATTTGCTAAGTATTAATTTACTAAGGATACAATTTTATTTTCACTTTCTTGATTATTTCTAACCTGCACTAATATAATAGCATATTTTAATCAAGCATAAATTTTGAAGGACAATTATGTCTTTAACTAAATTAATGCATGTATTAAAATCCATTGCATTGTTAATACCATGATTTATCATGCATAGGACCGTACCAAATAGGGTGTATAAGTAATGCTTGCATAACTAATGCATAGGTTTAAAAAGTGTATTAAACATGATATTATTAGGGATAATACATAATTACTCCATTGGGGTTGTATCGAAATGCCAGTTGCACCCCTTAAAAGCACGGGTGTCCTATGATCCCCCTGTTTAAACTTTAAGTGAATTAAAATATTACTTGGTGAGTCAGCTGGCACACATCGTGTCTGCACGTTTTTCGAGCGCGTGAATAATATAATTTCGACTTCCATGCCTTTATTTAACGATCACATTCGATTAGGTTAAAAGTAAAAGTCTTTCTCTTCTTCCACAACCAAATTCATCCGCCATTAAAGCTCCATTTTGGTGAATCGAAAGAGGTTCTTTTTAATTGCAACCTTCTTGTATAGTATTAACTTCTCCTCCTCAATCTTTAATTTTCTTAATCATATTTTACAGATTGTTTTTAGGGTTCTCGATTAAAATTAATCTGGGCTAATTCTTTATTTTTCAGTGTTTGAAATGGCGGGAATCAACTTGAATCAACTTTGTATGGACGAGCATGACCCAATGTTGAATCTGAACGTGCGCTGCAAGCATGGAGATTTGCTGCCATTGCAAACTTCTTGGTCGAGTAGGAATCCTGGAAGACGGTTATGGTCTTGTCCATATTATGGTGTAAGTATTTGGGCAATTGGACTGGTCTTGTTCATATTATGGTGTAAGTATTTGGGCAATTGGACTGATATTCTCCCATATTATGATTTGTATCTCTTCAAATTTCAGACCAAGTCTTGTAAATTTTTTCGATGGAGGGATGATGCTATTGATGAGCGTTCTAAATTTGTCCTTCCACGGTTGGTGAACAAATTGAGGGAGATTGAATAAGGATTAGCTAATTATGAATCATTGAAGACTCAATTGGTGGAAATTGAGCATGTGATAGAGAATGAACAATGGACGGAGAAGATGAATCACAACTGAAATTTTTATAATAGGAAGGGCATCTTATGTATTTGTTGTGTCTGATTATATATTATCTGTTTATTTAGTAATCGTTCAAATTCTATGTAGTTTGTTGGAGTTACTCTCTAGTCTTTGTGACGTTAAATGTAGTTTGGAGGAGTTAATCTCTAGTTCTTTGTAGTTTGTAGGAGTTAATCTCCATTTTTTGGTTGAACAACAATGAATGGAACTGGAGTTTGTACATATATGCTGCTTGTGCGTAGTTACATAAGAAAAATGGACGACATTAACTAAAGCAATACCAAACATATCATTTGATGCATGTGCGTAGTTACAAGAGAACAATGAATGACATTAACCAAAGTAATACCAAACAGATCATTTGCGTAAATTGTTTGAGTCTGCTATAAGCAGAACAGTTATCCAACAAAAGAAGTGTAGTACTAACAAAAGAAGTGGACAATACAATATTAACAAAAGGCAACACCTAATGTGCATAATACATAGTCTAAGTAGTTAAAGCTTCTAATTTTCAGATGTTGTGTTCTGGCTTGCATTCTTTGATGCAGCATCCCTCTTTGACCTTGTTTGAATTACTTTATCTCCCCTCATTTGTTCTAGTCTCCTTGAGGTTATTGCTTATTTTCCTTTCCATTTCACTCATGTTCTCGGCTGATATCCAATGTCTCCAGTAACAGTTGTTGAACTTGTAACTGTTCTTGCTCCAAGATTCACAACCCTTTCACTTGGTAGGCCAGGCTGCAAGAAAGAAGACCAATGATAGTTAACCTAAGTTTGATTGTCTACAAAAATTAAAGAACAACACTAAATACTTACATTGAAAGTAGTGTATCCACTTTCAGCAACCATTAAACCAACCCCTAACATCCTTGGGGCCGGAACCAGTTGGATTCATTCCCTTTTCAGCAGCATTGTTAGCAGACCCTTGTGAACAATTAAACCAACCCTCCAGGTCACCAGTTCCCCTTCCTCTTCCTCTAGCCCTTCCTCTTCCAGAAGCACCTGTTGAACCAGCATTGTCACACCTCTTTTTTTTGCTACACAACCCTATTACAAGGTTGAGTTAGAAGAGTTTTTCCAATTGAAATGACGTTTTGAAAAGGGGCTATTTATTATTTAGAGTTGCCACTTGAAATTGAGTTTTGGTGTTCTAAGTCACCTTTTATTGAATCCATTATCAAAAGGAAGATTTGACTCCTAATTCATGGTCTACGAAAACAGAAGACTGAGTAAGGAATTCTGCTGACCGAGGGGAAGGTGTAAGGCACCCCCCGAGTCCCGTGGTTCTAGCACGGTCTCTTTATTGACTAATGTAAAGCTTAAATCAATTGTTTAGATATTCTTGTATTTTATTGATTATGGCTTATTTATTACTGCTTAATTATATTTTATTAATTACGTTCACCAAGATGCAATACGTATACAAGGTATTCTCTTTGAAGTTGGATGTTAAACCAAGGTACGAGAATGTACACATGGTTAAAACATAATTGTTTTACATTGAAAGGTATCAAGACGCGGGAAGCGCATATGATCTGTTTATTATTTAAGTATCTCAATCCAAAGTTCGGGTATGAACACATGGGCTAATATTTAAAGTGTATCTAAAGCATCCTACAATGGTCATAATTTGTTCAACTCCTTTAAGATTGTCGTAAGTTCATAAATATATGGAGAAGTGATGTGGAGAATGAAGTAAATTAGTTAATGTACTAACTTTCTACAGCCCAACTTCTTAAGAACCAAAATTTATTATGTTTCAAAGCTCAAATACGTCTGTTCCTATGTGACCCATTTGAATTGCTTTATTTTTATTTTATACACTTCTAAAACTAATTAAGCTTCAAATAAGAACAGATGCTCCCTAACAAAACTAAAACAAATAAAGTAAATTTGATTTAAACTAAATTTCAAATACAGAATCAAACTAAAACGCATGGTCCCTACACATCAATACACAAAACACAGTAGCACTATCATTTGATTTAAAACTCAACAAATTTAACACAAATCAGTATGTGATAGTAGAGCTTAGAAATACCAACAGAAAAACAGACCTCAATAACGGCGACGAAATTCCTGCACAAGATAGCTAGTTAGAGAATCTCGATCGAAATTTCTAACGGAGACCACTTGCCGGATTCCGAAAAACTAGAAGCCGACTCAAAAAACTTACTAAACGACGGTGACTTTACACGACTGAAACAGAGCTTCGTTCGTCGGTAAAAATGGAGGTGAAGGCGATTGTTTTGGTTTTTCTTCAATGAAAACGATGCCGACTGTCTCTCTTGGAGTTGGGAACGACAAATTTTTTTTTGGTTCTCACCCGTCAGTCCTTTCTTTCTTTGTTCTGACTTCTTTTTTTCTTTTTTTTTCCTATCTTTCTCTGTTCCGTCCGTTCTTTCTTCTCTTTTTTTCTGTCCCCTTCCTCTCTCTTCTTATAATGAGATAGTGTTATATGTAGTGTGTGTAGATGATGGAGGAGGATAGTTGGGATATGGAGGGGATGTGAGGGGTTACGTGAGAAGTGAGGGGTTTGAGAGGAATGTGGTAGTGAGTGATGTGAATAGTGGGGAGTTAGGCTAGAAAAGTGGGGAATAGGATTAGTAAAAATAAAGATATAAAACAAAAAATCAAATTTAAAAAAAAAGCCTTTATCTATTAAAGTTCTTCTTTTTTTTGAAAGATTAATTAAATTATAAAGATAAGATTATTAACCAAAAATTTCTTATATTATAGAAAAATTAAATATTTACATATACTTTAAATGATACTAAGAAAGATTCTATAGCTTACTTATTAACATTATAATTAAAAGGAACCATATATATAAATTGTGAATTTCTTTTATATATATAAATAGAAATAAAATTTGTACTCTAAGAATGTGAGTATTTATTATTTATTTTTCTTTTAGTTAGATCGAATAAAATCTATTAAGAGTAAGATAAAACTTTAAAACATCATTATTAGACCTAAAAAAAATATTTACACTAAAATAATATATAATTTGGGTGTGGTAAAAAATTAGTTGTTCAAAGCATGCCCCTCTTTGCTTGGAAACATGAAGAGTTTTCAGGCAAAGAAAATGAACAAGGCGACTGATTTTTGACATCATTATTATTTAACAAGGCAAAGAAGATAAAAGAACAAGATGTGATCGAGCCTTGGTTTTAGGCAGCCTACATATCCCGAGTTATAAGGGAATAAGGTCACGTGTAGTTCAAGTGAAAGAAGAGTAATAAAGTATGCTTAGAGGGAGAGTCGAGTGAAGTTTCGTCGAGGTTCCGATCCGTGGTTCCTACTATTACATCAAAACAAAAAGAAAAATTACATACTCTTGAAATCTATGAGTTACAAAATTCCTATCTAAATGCCATCTGGAGTCTTGTTGTTGATTCTTGACTTCCTTCCTTCATTGACTTTAGAATAAAACTTGATGCTCTCCAATATAAAAGACTATGAAATATTCTCACAGGCTTGTTTCTTGATCAGGTGATAAGAAGATGGATCTTGAAATTCTCTGTCTCTAAATGCATTATGTCAAAGCTGGTTCAGCTGGTATTGAGATCAAATGTTCCACTTTCTCTGGCGAGAGCTGGAATCTTTTTTTTTTTGCACATCATAATCTTTACTTTGCATAAAAACCTGCAAGCTATCAGAAACAAACAAAACGAACAAAAAATTTCTGCCACAGTTTATTCTAGAAATTTTTTGTGAGTTATTAAAAACACAATAAACTACCTTTGCTATTGAGGAATAAATAATTGAAAAAGACACATTTTTTTTTCTTAAGAATAAATAATAGGGGATGTCGTACCTAGTGTCAACAAGAAGGAAGGCAACCAGGGGATATAGTACCTTGTGTTGGCGATAAGATGAGGCTCGATGCACTCTATGATGCTACTAGGGAATGTCATACCATATGTTGGCAGAAAGTAATACAACCAGGGGATGTAGTACCATGTATTGGAAATAAGATGAGGCACGCGGCACTCTGAGATGCTATTAGGGAATGTCGTACCCTATGTTAGCAATGAGATGCAACTAGGGGATGTAGTACCCTGTGTTTGGAAATGAGATGAGGTTTGTGGCTCTCTGAGATGCTACTGGGGAATGTCGTACCCTATGTTGACAACAAGCAATGCAGCCAGGGGATGTAGTACCCGGTATTGGCTATAAGATGAGGCTCGCGGCACTCTGAAATGCTACTAGGGAATGTCGTACCCTATGTTAGCAAAAAGTAATGCAGACCAGGGGATGTAGTACCCTGTGTTGACAATAATATGAGGCTCTTGCCTCTCTAAGATTCTACTAGGGAATGTTGTACCCTATGTTTTCAATAAAATGAGGCTTGTGGCTCTCTGAAATGTTACTAGGGAATGTTGTACCCTATGTCGGCAATAAGATGAGTCTCATGGCACTTTAAGATGCTACTAGGGAATGTCGTACCCTATGTTGGAAGAAAGTAATGCAGACCAGGAGATGTAGTACCCTGTGTTGACAATAAGATAAGGCTCGTGGCACTCTGAGATGCTACTAGGGAATGTCGTACCCTATATTGGTAGAAAGTAATGCAGCCAGGGAATGTAGTACCCTTTGTTAGAAATAAGATGAGGCTCGTGGCTCACTGAGATGCTACTAGGGAGTGTCATACCCTATGTTAGCAACGAGAAATACAGCCAGGGGATGTGGTACCCTGTGTTCGAAATAAGATGAGGCTCGAGGCACTCTATGATGCTACTAGGGAATGTTGTACTCTATGTAGGCAATAAAATGCAACCAGGGGATGTAGTACCCTGTGTTTGGCAATGAGATGAGGTCGTGGCTCTATGAGATGCTACTAGGGAATGTTGTACCCTATGTTGGCAAAAAGAAATGCAGCAGGGGATGTAGTACCCTGTATTGGCAATAAGACAAGGCTTGCAGCGTTCTCAGATGCTACTAGGGAATGTCGTACCCTATGTTGGCAATAAAAAAATGCGACTAGGGGATGTGGTAACCTGTGTTGAAGATAAGGTATTGATTCCCTATAATGAAACTAAGAATAACATGATTACATGTATGTTAGAAGAAAACTAAGGATTTGAGAACTTCACTTGGTGGTGTTCATCTTTTCACGAACCGTTTCCTAAAATTGTTTTGTTCCTATTCTGAACAAAGAAAAATTTGTTAGTTTTAAAATGATGGTCAGTTTGTGGCCTTGATTTCTTGGGCGACTTGACCTTGCGTCCATTACACTTGTTAGAAACACTGACTCTGTCGATGGTCGTACAAATTGCCGGGAGATTCTGTCTTTACTTTCTATAGATCTTCTTTCACAACATCAAAACCTGACTATTTTGCGCCTATCAGCGTTTGTGTTTATGGTGCAAACAACCTTTCTCCCATAACAACTTTTAACTGAGTAACTTTGGTCGACCCTTGACACATTGTTTCGTCCTTCAAGCCTTTTTCTCCTCAGGGAAATCAAATGTGGCTTTATGCCTTTGCCTATGATGTTCATGCCCAGAAAGTTTTGCTTCATATAACAGGGAAACTGTAACCAATTTTGCAGCCTTTTCTTTGCTTTGCTTTGACTAAATTAGAATGAAAATGACTCAAAAATAATAGTACGAAAGAAAATAAGAAGGTGAACTAATAGGTATTACAACTTAATCAAGAAGTATACCTTTCAGAGAAGAAAAATAAAAATAAAAAGGACTTATCTGGAAGAATATGCTGACTTCAATGAATATGACATGCACTTTGGACTGGATGCATGATCCGTCTGAACCGTCTAATTCTCAAAATTCATTGTAAACTTCACTTTGAAACTGAGTTCTTTGTCTTAACCATGCTTTTCCGAGATATATGAAGGCCTAAATCGTTCAACGATGCCCTTTGTGGATTTTCACCAATTGACCTCTCTCATTTGTCTTTCTCTCAACTCACTATCGCCTTATAGTGCTCGTTAAGGTTTTCACCAATAAGACTCTCTCATTTTATTTTTCTCTCTTTACAATGGTTGAGGCATCGCCTGTAGCATACTGACTTAGCATTCTCGAAAGTTGATCAGAATGTCTTAATAGGGATAGATAAAAGAACTATTCAACTGAATTACAACTTTTGGAACCATTTTGACGGAAAAACCGTCGAAAAATAAAATAAAATCATGCACCAGTTTCTTTGAATACTAGGAAATGTGGGTTTTTTTTTTAGTGTGACTGAACCCCAGAGTGAGGCTGCCTACGTATCCTTTCGGAATCAGGTCAGACGTAGTTCAATTAACCTGAACTTGTTTTGATGATTTTTTTTTTTGCTTTTTTATTTTTCATTTTCATTTTTTTCTTTTGATATATATTTTTTTATTTTTCTTTTAAAATATTAAGTACATTGGTTCCAAATGAGGGGAAAATAAAGAAATAATATAAACAAGGCTTCAAAGGGCTAACTAGGGTTGACCAGTGTTTGGGTAGCGAGAATGATAGCCTTTCATCATCCCAACCTGAGAATGCTAAATATAAAAATGTCCCAACAGAGTTATGTCAGACATAATATCTCTTGACCGCATCCGCGTTGACGGACATATCAGTCACCTTGCCTTCTATATCTGCCAAATGTATAGCTCCTTTTGATAATACTTTCTTGACGAGGTAAGGACATTGCCAATTCAGGGCGAACTTTCCTTTTGCTTTTCCTGGTGCGGAAAGATACGTTTCAAAACAAGTTTCCCTACCTCAAATTGTCTTGGGCGCAATTTCTAGTTGTAAGCGCATGCCGTTCTTTGTTGGTATAATTGACCAAAACAAACTGCCACCAAACGCTTTTCATTAATTAAACTCAACTGTTCCAATCGGGACTTGACCCAGTCAATGTCTTCGATACCTACTTCAACAATGATTAGGAGAGAGGGAATCTCAACTTCTTGATTCATTATTTCGAGATTAGACAGCTTTTTAAGATCTGGGCATGAATTCTGCATGCATGTCATGTTTTTAAAGCCAGCATTAATGAAACTGAAAAGGATAAGAAATTAACAAAAATTAGGAAAAGGAAAAGATAGAATTTTACTAAGAAAAATGGAACTTCGTTTCATTGAATTTGAAAGGGTAGAAGGGTTAACATCAAAGCAAAGCAATTAAACTAAAATATCTGGATTACAACCCTCAAAATAATTCAAATACTGAAAAAGCAACAAAACAGACTACCAAGGCTCCTTCCTGATGGGAAGAGGAGTTGCTTCCCAGTTGTTGAGAAAGGTATCTGGACCAATGAGCTAAACACTTGCACGGCTGGGACCTCACCAACTTGAACCATATTGATCTCATAGAACATCTCCTTGAGACCCAGGCAAACGGTATCATTGTCATCCTGTATGGATCCTTCCTCGTTCTTTTTTCGATTTCCGAAACCGCCTGACCCGCTTTGAATTGCTTGTGTGGTCGCCTTAAGGGCTGCCTGACTCGCAATTTTGCCCGAATTCATGCCATTCTCAACTATTACACCAATCTTAATCGCCTTAGCGAAAGGTTTACGGCCAACATGTAATGGAGGTAATCAGGATCCTAAGCTTGGAGAAAATAGTCAGTCATTTCTGCATCTTCCATTGGTGGTTTGACCCTAGCAGTTGCTTTCTCCACTTGATTGCATATTCTCTAAAGATTTCTGTTGATTTCTTCTTTATATTGACAAGAGAGGATCGGTCTGGAACTATATCAATATTGTAATGAAACTATAGGACAAAATCTTGAGCCATGTCGTTCCAAACGTGCCAGTGTGAGATGTCTTGATCTATGAACCACTCTAATGCAATTCCTGTCAAACTTTCCCTAAAATAAGCCATAAGCAATTCTTCTTTGCCTCCTGATCCCCTTAATCAGTTACAATACCTCTTCAAATGGGCAACAGGATCACCATGCCCATCATACTTGTCAAACTTGGGGTCTTGAAGCCGTGTGGCAAATGGACATGGGGGAACATGCATAGATCGTTAAACAAAACACTCTTATGGCCTCCCAAACCCTGTATGTTTCTCATAGTTTGTTCCAAGCTCTTCATTTTTCTGGTCATTTCCTCTTGTTCCATATTCTTGTCGGGCTTTTCGATCTCAACTGGGAACATGTTCTGAGGAGTATGCTTATATGAATATGGAACCTTGAAAGTCGGTTCTAGAGAGTAATGTTGGGCATCATGAACATTCAGTTGTGGATCATTATTAGACTTTTGAGCAAGAGTCTATTGAGGACCGGGGAAAGTAGGGACAATGGGTACAATAGGTGGGTCATTTCTGAGGGGTACGGTTGGAGGATGTGTAATAGAGGTAATAGGGATAGTGGGAAGGTTAATGCTCGGACTGAATCCAGGTTGGTACAATAGGTTAATTGTTAGGGAGATGGGCACTTGATTTGCAACTGACACATTATGAAGATTATCCGAAGACCCTATGGGTAGTGGGGGCGGTGCCTGTCCATTCACCCAAGCTTGGTACATCTCTGCCAATTGTTGTTTCAGCACTCTTACTTCTTCAACCATTTTTGTACCTTGTTCGACCAATTGTCTATGGACATCATCATTATCTGACTCATTCTCACTGTTGTTTGCCATTCTGCTTTTTACTTTTTGATCTCGTGTTGTAAGGGTGAGTCGCCAGTTTAAAGCACAAACCAACCACCTCAGTTTAACTTTATCTTTATAGATGACAAACAACAAACATGTTAGAGTTAGGCATTTTGCAAATATTAATCACACATTGTATGTCGTGCACCTAGAGCCATTTTTATTTCTAAAATGATCTTGGAAGGCTTAATGATTCATCCCGGCTTATTGATTTATTTCCCCTTGAATTTAACGCTCTTTTTTATTTCATTCTTTCTTTCTCTTTTTTTCTTTTTCTTTTTAAAAAAAATAAAAAAATCTCTCTTTTTTTGTTGTTTTTTTTGTTATTTTTCCAGATAAATTATGACTATGATCGCATCCGATGGGGATTGCTTACGTATCATGATGCCGCATGAATCAGACCATTACGTAGTTCAGGAAAATTTAGAATAAAGTAAATAAACAAACTCTTATTCTTATACAATTCAGACCATGAATGCTCCTAGCAAAGAAAATATGTCTTTGAATTTCTAAGTTTTTCTTTTGGAAGACTTCTAAAGAAGAAAGAATTTTTTTTTTTTTAATTTTGAATTTTTTTGTTTTGGGAATTTCCGAAAGAAATACTTCTAATTAAGAACGCAATTTTTTTTTATTTTGAGAAGAAATTAAAAGAAATATTTTTGAATTATTGAAAAGTAGGGGCCAGACCCAATGAAGGTTGCCTACGTATCTCACATCCGGTGAGAATCAGACTCACGTAGTTCGGTTTAAATAAATAATAAAAAGAAAAAAAAACTATTTTGAAAATTATGATTTTACACATCAAAACCCTTCAAAATTTTATTTTATTTTTTTAAAAAAAACGGGCACTTTATGAAAACATGGGGGATATTTTGTCTTTCCCTCTACTTTGTTCAACCAATATATCCTAAAGTCGGTCAATATTTGAGTAAAGCCTACCAAATAATGTTACATGTAGCACAAAAAAAATGAACATGCTGGTCTGAAAAATTGGTACCTATCCTAGACGGGCCCGACCCCTGTGCCGAGTCCCGCTAAGTCCATTGCGCATGATGCAAATAAAGCGTAGCCTACTAGGGATATTCATTGCTTGTGGCTTGTTCTTTTAAGTTTTCAAATCCTAAAAGAGATGGTATCTAGACCTGGCTTACCCGGGCGGACAACCAGAGCCGAGGAGCGTCAAGCATCACCAGTAGTAGAACAACACTGGCTAGCTAACGGCTCTCCCGCCTAAACATGTGTGACTAAATCCTTCACCAGAAGCTGGTAGGCTAACTGGCTTTATCTCAAGACAGAAATTTTGTGATGCTGGTAGGCAAACACAACATAACTACCTATCAGAGGACTCAGAGGGGTGCGAGAGAGGATACAATTTATATCACAGTTCAAATAAATATTAAAGCGGTAAATAAGTGACAAATAGCACATTAGGCTCCCAAACACAATAATATCCAAAACATGATAAAAGCCAAATAATAATCAATATACAAAACTCGAATTCTTATTAATTGTCCCCAGCAGAGTCGCCAGAGCTATCACACTTATTTTTTTTGCTACACAACCCTATTACGAGGTTGAGTTAGAAGAGTTTTTCCAATTGAAATGACGTTTTGAACAGAGGTTATTTATTATTTAGAGTCGCCACTTGAAATTGAGTTTTGGTGTTCCAAGTCACCTTTTATTGAATCCCTTATCAAAAGGAAGATTTGACTCTTAATTCATGGTCTACGAAAACAGAAGACTAGGTAAGGAATTCTGTTGACCGAGGAGAAGGTGTAAGGCACCCCCGAGTCTCGTGGTTCTATCACGGTCGCTTTATTGACTAATGTAAGTCTTAAATTAATTTTTTAGCTATTCTTGTATTTTATTAATTATGGCTTATTTATTACCGCTTAATTATATTTTATTAATTACATTCACCAAGATGCAATACGCATACAAGGTATTCTCTTTGAAGTTGGATGTTAAACCAAGGTACGGTAATGTACACATGGTTAAAACATAATTATTTTACATTGAAAGGTATCAAGACGCGGGAAGCGCACATGATCCGTTTATTATTTAAGCATCTCAATCCAAAGTTCGGGTATGAACACATGGGCTAATATTTAAAGCGTATCTAAAGCATCCTACAATGTTCATAATTTGTTCAAATCCTTTAAGATTGTCGTAAGTTCATAAATATATGGAGAAGTGATGTGGATAATGAAGTAAATTAGTTAATGTACCAACTCTCTACAGCCCAACTTCTTAAGGCCCAAAATTTATTATGTTTCAAAGCTCAAATACGTCTGTTCCTATGTGACCCATTTGAATTGCTTTATTTTTGTTGTATACACTTCTAAAACTTATTAAGTTTCAAATAAGAACATATGCTCCCTAACAAAACTAAAACAAATAAAGTAAATTTGATTTAAACTAAATTTCAAATACAAAATCAAACTAAAACACATGGTCCCTACACATCAATAAACAAAACACAGTAGCACCATCATTTGATTTAAAACTCAACAAATTTAACACAAATCAGTATGTGACAGTAGAGCTTAGCAATATCAACAGAAGAAACAGACCTCAATAACGGCGACGAACTTCCTGAACAAGATAGCTAGTTAGAGAATCTCGATCGAAATTTCTAATAGAGACCACTTGCCGGATGCCAAAAAACTAGAAGCCGACTCAGAAAACTTACTAAACGACGGTGACTTTACACGACTGAAACAGAGCTTCATTCGTCGGTCAAAATGGAGGTGAAGGCGATTGTTTTGGTTTTTCTTCAATGAGAACGATGCCGGCTGTCTCTCTTGGAGTTGGGAACGACAGATTTTTTTTTTGTTCTCACCCGTCAATCCTTTCTTTCTTTGTTCTGACTTCTTTTTATATTTTTTTTCCTATCTTTCTCTGTTCCGTCCGTTCTTTATTCTCTCTCTTTTTTTCTGTCCCCTTCCTCTCTCTTCTTATAATGAGATAGTGTTATATGTAGTGTGTGTAGATGATGGAGGAGGATAGTGGGGATATGGAGGGGATGTGAGGGGTTACGTGAGAAGTGAGGGGTTTGAGAGGAATGTGGTAGTGAGTGATGTGAATAGTGGGGAGTTAGGCTAGAAAAGTGGGGAATAGGATTAGTAAAAATAAAAATATTAAACAAACAATCAAATTTTTAAAAAAAGCCTTTATCTATTAAAGTTCTTTTTTTTTTTTTTGAAAGATTAATTAAATTATAAAGATAAGAATATTAACCAAAAATTTCTTAT
>MDKI01068399.1:0-12709 GCA_005239505.1 Nicotiana paniculata
AACTAGGATAAAAATCAGTCTACACTTAATAAACTAATAACCTTTTAACCTTGATTAACTAAATGGATAATTCTAAAGGTACTGAGGGTTAGTTTAGGAATTACAATTGAAGAGTCTTGGGTGTAACAACCCAAGAACCTTCTAGAATTAGGAAATCATATTTGTTTGGGGGTAGGATGGTAATTTTAGGGGTGGGAATCATCTTGAATGAGGGCAACTGTCCCAAAGGATAAGAGTGACAGCTGCACCTGTACCTTTCTTCAGCCTATTGGATAAGGAATATGCTAAGCATATCCTATCCAAAATATCCCTATAAATACCCTACCCTATTCTCTGAAAAAGACATTTTTTTGACAGAGGGATTTTAACACATTACCACGCTTGAACCACAGATTTTAAGAAAGGATTGTCCACAGAGAATTTACACACACACACTAGAAATACTGCTATGAAAATATACTACTACTCTGAAAAACAGAAAGGACACTGAAAACATCAAAATTAGTGCAAGAACATTCTGAAAAAATTGGTTTCTTTTTGGTTATTGCTTTCCCGGGAAAAAACTGGTTTTCTTGTTGATTTTTCACTCAAAAATCTAGTTTATTCAAGCTGTTGTTTCTGGGTATTCTTGCTGGTTTGCTGTTGTTCTGGTTGCTGTGTTGAACTTGAAATTTCTGGCGTTTCTTGACTTTATTTGGTCATATACGCTGCTATATTACGTCTTAAGGTATGTAATTCTATCTTGTATGAAATGGAATTCTTTGAATGAAACTTTGCTGGAATATCAATGTATACATGTTTTCTTAGTGATTATCAGAAGTTTAAGTTTTCTATGTGTTGGTATGCTTCTACTTGCTTGAAAAATCAGATTTGGTCACATGTTTGTTGGATTCAAATGTCGTATATGTGTACTCACATCTGTGGCTATATGTTTAGTAATTCTAACCTCTATAAAGTATGAAACTGCATAAAACAACATTAGAGATGTGAATCTGACCACTAGTTAGGTCAGATTCACTCTAAACATGTAAAGCTTGTGTTAGTTAATATCATGGTTTAGACGTTTATCATGAGTCCTCTTTGGGGTATGCTATGAAACCAATATTTTTATATATATGAGTTCAATTTTTTGTAACTAAGCTATTTTTGCTAAAACTATTAAGGATATAAGAACCTTATGTTCAAACATAACATTAGTGGAGTTGAACCTGGTCCTCTAATGGTCAGATTCATTCCATGAATAATGCATAAAGTGTTATTTTGGGTATTTAAAAATTACAAACAGAGGCGCAGGTGCTTTAGTCACAAGTGAACTCAAGAGGATTCAAGTCGAAGCACCCATCATTTAGAGTTGTATCTTTACTGTTTTTTTTAGATCCAAAAAATTGTAACGTTACAGTGAAATACTGATGTGGAATGTATCTGTAGACTCATTATTTCTTTTGTAATCCTTGTAAACAAAAACTGGACTGTTTAATATATGTTGTTTATTTTAATATAGAAATAGGTCAAACTGCTAAAAGTGGCCCATTAAGTCCTGGACTAGTTTGATATTGGGATATTGGACCTGGGGGTGTAAAAACTCAACTAATAGGCAGTGTATTTTCTAAACCTGCACAACCCAAAAATCTGATTAGTATATTTCACTTAAAATTTCAAATTATTCTCACATAATTTTTGATGTTACAACTAAACTAGTAGAAATGTCGATTATATTTTAAATGGCTGATTATTTTTTCACTTAAAATTGAGTTTAAAGCTTGATTCTGATGAATTCTCAGCACCGTAGCAGGCCCAATTCTTAAATCTGAAATCATATCTTTGAACATGCATCACGTGTAGTACAACATTATAAAATAAAAAGGGCAGAAGGTTTAAAATTGGTTAAACTCTCATTCGGAATTTCGATTCAGATATATATGCAATTGTAAGGATGTTTGAATAACCTGTCGCCTTTTACATAAGTTGTTCGTTGAAATGTTGTCACATGAATCAATTTTTGTACTTTTTCAATTTCCTTCGTATTAGCATGCTAGGATTGGCCTAAAGGTGTTTGCTAAAATTGGGCTAAAACATGGCCATAGCCCAAACAGTTGTCCTTTAGGATAGTAAATCTAATTTCTAGATGATTTTATACATATCTTATAGGTTAAGGATACCTCTTTTAGATTAAATTACGAAACTTAGTAAAAGTTCAAATATTGCTTCAAATAAGCCTTTATGACTATACATAACCTACACTCGGTTGTGGCAACTCATGCCCCCGACTCTCACTTCAAACATTAATAAAATCACACATAGCAATCATGGGTGCATTTGGTGTGACGTGGGTGCGATGTGTTCAAAAAAACAACAAGTGCACGCCATCGTGACTTGTTCTAAGATAAATCCATAAATATCCAAATTGGTGTATATACATATCCCGTAAGTTAAAAAATACCTCTTTTAGATAAAAATTCCAAAACTTAGAGAATAATTGAATATCACCTCAAATAGGCATTTTTAACCATCATCTTGACCATATAATCTACATCGGGAGTGGCAACTCATGTCCCCGACTCTAACTCAAACAATAATAAAAATCACATGTTGTAATCATGGGTGCATTTCATGTGGCGCGGTTATAATGTGTCCAAAAATAAACAAGTGCACTCCATCGTGACTTGTTTCAAGATAAATCCATAAATAATAAAAGTGACTTAATAATTAAAAAGGTTAAATGCACAATAGGCTAAAACATGTGAATAACCAGATAATTTAGGCTAAATATTAATATTTAAGCGACCGTGCTAGAACCACCGAATTTGGGAGTGCCTAACACCTTCTCCCGGGTTAACGGAATTCCTTACTCGGATTTCTGGTCGCGGAAAAATCAAAACAGAGTCAAAATTTCCTCGGTTTGGGATTTTAAAACAAAAAAGTGTCCCGGAGCATCGTAAAAAATCCGGGTGGCGACTCTGAAATAATAATAAGTCCCAAAACCGAATAATGTCACTTAATTTAGAAGAACTCCCTTATTACCCTTCATTAATCAGGGGTGGTGAAAAAGGAGGTGTGACAGCTCTGGCGACTCTGCTGGGGATCGAACCCAGAATCTCCGGTTCAGGGTTCAAGAATTCTAGCTTAGAATAAACAGTTTTATTTGGCTTTATTATCTGATTTTTACATGTTTAAACCTAACGTGCTAAATGTCGCTTTTTACCGCTGTGGTATTATCTGAACTGTATATAAACTGTGCCGAAACCCTTCTTCTCTCTGAGTCTTCTAAATCATCTGAGAAGTGTGCACTTCGTGTGACTTCTTTTCTGTTAGAGTCATATCAAAATTTTAGAATGAGGTATGGAAAAGTTACAAAGCCGGTGAAGCTTCTGTATTCCAGGTACGCTGCCCCGACCTCGGCTCGAGTTGTCTGCTTGGCTAAGCCTGGTCTAGAACAAAACCCTAGGATTTAAACTTAGTATAACATAGCCTCATGCCGGATTCCTAGTAGGAAAGATTATTTGCATCACGCGCATTTGACTTAGGGGACTCAACACAGGGGTTGGGTCCGTCTAGGACAGGTGTACCCGAAATGAAAGACTACCCTGATGCATCTTACCTGCTACCTATGCATTTATTTGTTTCAGCTTGTGTATTGACCGGCTAAAAATAAAACTAAAACGAACAGAAAAACCAAGAGTGAGGTAGGATAGAAAATTCACCCTGTTTTGAAAAATCCCCATTTATCCCAAAACTCTGCCAAAATTTTTGAAAAATAATATTCCGAAACAAAATGAGTGGGTGTATATTAATCAGTTAGGATTTTTCCGAACTACGCATTGTTTGATTCTCACGGGTGTGGGATACGTAGGCAACCCCCTTCGGGTCCAACTCTATTTTTCCAAATCAAAAGGATATAGCCCTAAATAAAATTAGGTAATGCCATTGTAGCCTGATCGCCCAAATGGGGCGCCGGAAGGCTGTTTTTGCAAAAGTGGCCGCCTGTGGTTTGTCTTTAAATTTTGACCCAATTCGCAAACACAACCTCAAAAAACTTCCTACCAGGAGTATTAAAGGGCCGTATTCGCAAATATGGTCCATTTTTTTTTGTTACAAAATCCTTTGCAAAAATAACACTTTTCAAATTTTTTTGTGGTTTTAATAAAAAAGGAATGTGCAGGATGAATATACTGTTGAAAACATCCCCTTCAGGGCAGTCGAGGAAGTCCCTCTAGGACTCCATATGTGGTGGAGCGACTTGGGGGAAGCCAACAGAAAGTCTGTTATGAAAGCTTTAGGGGGACTTTACTAGTCTTTTAAAAATCAAGCCGAGGTTAGACATCGTCGAGGCTCTAGTACCGTTTTGGGACCCCGCCCACAACGTGTTCCACTTTTCAGACTTTGAATTGACGCCTACTCTAGAGGAAATAACAGGGTATGCTGATCTCAATGACAATCTTAGAAATCGGTAACCAGTGGCACCCAGGGCGGTGACTCCACATAAGTTTTTGGATCTGTTGAACATTAGTCGGGACGTCCAAGACCCACACCTATCCGAAGGTTTCTGCACTTTCTATTTTGTTTACAGACGTTATGGAGATCCCCAGGGTTATGAGGCTAACAACACTGGTCTAACTCACAAAGATCAGGCTAAATGGGAAGCCCGCCGGGGGCTAGCTTTTGTGGTAGCATTCTTGGGCACCTTGATTTGCCCAAGAAGTGACGAATGCATAGACATCGGGCTTGTGGGAATAGCAGATTTCATAATGAAAAAGTACAATGGCACACTTATACCAATGGTCTTAGCCGAGATTTATCGTTCTGTGACAATTTTTCAATCTGGGGGAAAGTTCTTTGAGGGGTGCAACCTGTTTCTACAAATCTGGCTGATCGAGCACCTCTGTCACCACTCAGGCTACATGAACTATGTCTTAACCGGTTTGAATTGCATCGAGGAACATGGTACTCGGGTAAAAGGCCACAAATTTTCTGAGGGCACGGAAGCCTGACACTCATACTTAAGTTCACTAACTGCCGGCCAAATCGAGTAGACGTTCGGGTGGCTCCCTGTCAGCGAGGTTATCAATATGTCTGCTGAGGTTTGCTATCTCCTGTTAATGGGCTTGCGAAGCATTCAGCCATATTCCCCACACCGAGTCTTACGCCAGTTGGGGAGACAACAGGGTGTTCCCCATGATGAGGATTTAAGCCAACAAACCATTGAGTTATGCCCGAGAGCTGCATTTCCTGAAGGCTAGGTCCGTCAAATATGGAACGAGTGTAGGTTTTTGGAACCTCAAACTCGGGTGAGAGACTTATCCAAAGGGGAAGTGGAGCCCACCTACACTTCTTGGTATGGCATAAGAGGCAGGGAGCATCAAGAGCAAGAACGACCCAAAAAGAGACCCCACGTGCGACAATTCACCGAGCAAACACAAGAGCATTGGGCTTGGTTAGAAAAGAAGAACAGCTACCGAGCCAACATAAGCAAGTTGGAGGCCCAGTTCAGGGAAATAAAGTTTGAAAACATTCTACATACTTCCACAATTGAAGGGGATAAAAATAGATTAGCCCAAGAAAATGAAGTTCTCTGGGCCTAGATACAGAAATTAAAAACAACTGCTGAGAACCCAGAGGGAAGTAGAACTGATGAAAGGCTTATCAACAGCCTGAGGCATAAAGTATGAAGCTATGGGAATGATCTAGACAAAGCTGAAGAAGAACTGGCCGGAGTTCGGGAAAGATTAACAAGAAGTGCAGAAGAAAGAACGGAATTTGTCCAGAGACTAAAAAGGAAATATGACCAGGAAGTCATAGGCTTAAAGGAAAAATTGGCCGCCCTCGAGAACGAAATGGCCAAACAGGAAAAAACATTTAAGATAGAGAGGGAACAGTGCCATGCCATGTTGGCTCAGTTAGAAAAAGAGTTGCAACAATAGCAAGAGCAGAGTCACAAAGACGCCCAGACTTTAGAGGCGAGATCCCAGCAAATCGGGCGCCTGCTTCCAGAAAAGGGTATCATCAGGCGAAGGGTCCAAGAGATAGCTGACTACATCGTCACCAGATGCTAGGAATTCGAAGATATGACTTAGACCTCCTTCTTCTTAGCGGTTATGATCTTCGTCCGCAAGATAATGGACGACCTTTACCGCCTCCAGCAAGACATATCACGCAGGCCCGTGGCAAGGCTGAATGATTCCCCACCGGCCCCTGGAGCAACGGAAGTACTGATGTATTTTTGATGTTTTTCGAGTCTTTATTTCATTTTGCTAGTCGTAGTCATGTCTGAGTCCATAATAGTTTTTATATTTTTAGAAAGTATGTGTCGGGATGTCTTGCAAACTCTGAAATTCCAAAAGTGGGATACAAGTTTTCTGTAATCAGAAGTGTTTTATTTAATGAATGAAAATTTTTAGAATGAAGCTTTTAGAAAAAAATATGCATTTATGTCCTTTGGGTTTTGTTAGCATGAACTACGTGGTGATCTGATTCACGCGGCACCGTGATACGTAGGCAATCCACATAGGATTCGATCATAACTATAATAAAATAAACCGAGCGAGGAATAAAAGAGCAGAAACAATAACAGAAGAAGGGTAAGAATGACAAAAAGGGAAAAGCCGAAGCCAGGATGAAGTACACAAGTGTTGCAAAAAACATATAGAAAAGTGTTTAAATTGCTCAGATTCATTGCATACCCCAAACGTGCGATTGCCTATGTGATGAATGCTTCAACCTAACGTTTTGTTGGTTCAATCTAAAAGGTATTTTTAGGTGGTTGGTTTTGCGGTAACCTGGCTTCCCATATTTGCTTCACTAGATCAAAAGGGAGCATAGAAATGACATCTGAAAGTCACTTGCCAATCGTCAACTCTTCCGTGGAAGACCTAAATCCAGCCATCCCAATATCTGAGTCAACAACAGCTGAAGAGAATAGGACTCTGCGTTGCCGCATGATGGAAATGTGGGACGCATGGTCCAATGGTAGGAAACCACCCAGTACCATCCCGGGTTTCCTAGAGATAATCCCGAGGGCAGGCGGGACGTCCAACATCCCCATAAGCTACCCAGCCACGCCATTTGGATATCCAACTATGTCGGCTGACCTTGCCGGAAGGCCTTCTGAGGTTTGGCCCCAGGTTTTGTTTTCTGGTGTGTCTTCTAACATCTTCACCGCACCACCAATCTCTGCCACGGCTCCACCAACTATCTCCGAGCCAAGTTTCGAGCTGCCAACATTCACATTCCAAACACCATCCGTCCATCAGGATACCGCTCATGCTACTCCCAATGCATATCCCCAACAAACTCGGCCTGAGGTCACTTTGGGACAGGATAAGAAAAGCCTCGAGCACGAAGAAATAACTCAAAAAATGAAGAGTATTGAACAGAGCCTAAAAAATATACAGGGGCTGAGCGGGGAGAAAAATGTCTCCTATGTAGACTTGTGCATGTTCCCGCACATCCATTTGCCTCTCGGGTTTAAGATCCCCAAGTTCGAAAAATATGACGGACATGGGGACCCCATAGCCCATCTAAAAAGGTACTGCAACCAGCTCAGGAGAGCCGGTGGGAAGGAGGAACTTCTCATGGCATATTTTGGAGAAAGCTTGATGGGGATTGCATCAGAATGGTACATGGACCAGGATATATCCTGCTGGCACATATGGGATGACCTGGCACAGGACTTTGTCCGACAATTCCAATACAATGTGGACATCGCTCCCGATAGGAACTCACTATCCAATCTCAAAAAGAAACCCTTAGAGAGTTTCAGAGAGTACGCCATCAAATGGCGCGAGCAGGCCTCCAGGGTCAAACCTCCGATGGATGAGGTTGAAATGGTCAGCGTCTTTCTACAAGCACAAGAAGCTGATTACTTCCTAAACATGATGTCCTCCATGGGCAAACCATTCTCGGAAGCAATCAAAATTGGAGAAATGGTGGAGAATGGTCTAAAAACTGGTCGTATCCTGAGCCAATATGCCATAAGAGCAACCTCTCAGGCCAACCAAAGCGGATCCGGGAGTGCAGCCAACAGGAAAAAGAAAGAGGAAGGGGCCATGATGGTTTCCGATGTCAGGAAGCCTCGACAATACCCACGTCCATTTCCCAAAGCTTCCCAATATTACTATCCTCACCAAGACGCAACTTATGCTGCGCCCCCTTTTCCCTATGTGGTAATGAACACTCAGCCACATCCCAGGCCGCAACAACAATACAATCAGAATAGAACTCCACCTCCAAAAAATAACCATCGTCCCCTAGCTCCATATCATCCATGCCTACCACAAAACAACTACCTGTACAGTGCTTATCCCCGAGAACCACCAAGGAGACTTAATTTCACTCCCATCGGAGAGCCGTATTCCAGCCTCTTCCCAAAGTTGGTCTAGATGGGACTCCTGCAACCCGTACCTTCGAACGGGCAGAATCCTCAATCACCATCATATAGACGGGGTACCAGTTATGCTTACCATTCCGGAGAAGAGGGGCACAACACGGAGGATCACTGGACCCTAAAAAGGGCCGTGGAAATCATTATAAAACAAAAGAAAGTGGTTTTAAGGGACGAAGAAGCTCCCAATGTGACGAACAATCCACTGCCCACTCACAATCATGGGCCCATCATCGGCATGATTTGTGAGGACCAGGATTTCGATCCAGCTCTAAAGGCCATCATCGCCATCGCAGATCTGGAAAGAAAACTCAAGGCGGCACCCAAACCAGTCAAGGAGATAAAGAAGAGTAACCCCGTCCCCTAGGTCATGGAAAAGGCTGAGACTGAAACAAATAGAGGACCCTCTAAAGATGCTGTCCTTTACATCCCCAAGGCACACAGGAAGGAACAAAGTGTGTTGATCCCTCCGAGAAGGTTACAATTCAACAAGGAAATAATGAATGGCCCAAAAATGTACGTGCCGAAAGGGACGTATGTGGCGAGGGGGCAAATAATTTCACCAAGGCTGAATGAGCCCATGGTTATTAGCCGCGCGTCGCAAACTCCCATGAAGAATACTACCGCTATCCCCTGGAATGACCACAGGACGGTGGTGACGTACAAAGAGAAAGAGATTACCGGGGAAACAGGCGGTATAAACTCATCATAAAAATACCTCGACCCGAAATAACTAAGCAAAAGCAAGCTGAAACGCTTTCCGCCTAAAAGGCCGATCAATGTCGGAGAGGCAGAAGAATTCTTCAAGAATATGAAAACCTCTGAATACGCCATAATCGAGGAGCTCAGAAAGTCCCCCACTCAGATCTTACTTCTATCCTTGCTGGTAAATTCAAACGAGCATCAGAAAATCCTGATCAAAACCCTTAACGAAGCATACGTTCCAGCCAAAACCAGAGTTGCGCAAATGGAAAGAATGGCAGAACGATTTTTTGAAGTCACCCGGATATCATTCAACAAGAATGACTTGCCCACGGAAGGGGCTTCTCACAACAAAGCTCTCCACCTAAATTTTAAATGTGAGGGTTACTATGTGAAAAGGGTTATGATGGACGGTGGATCTGGGGTTGATATTTGCCCTTTATCGACCCTATAAAGAATGGAGATCGGGACTGAGAGAATCAGGCCCAACAATGTGTGCGTCCGTGCATTCGATGGTATCAAGAGAGACACGATCGGGGAGATTGATTTGGTCTTGACAATCGGCCCGGTAAATTTCGAAGTGACATTCCAGGTCATGGATATGGATGCTTCCTACAGTTATCTCCTTGGAAGGCCTTGGATCCATGCGGCAGGGGCAGTGCCATCTACTCTCCACCAGATGGTTAAGTTCGAATATGAGGACCAAGAAATCGTGGTTGATGGGGAAGACGAGTAATCTATTTACAGGGACCCATTAGCCCCATGCCTGGAAGCAAGAGAGGGCAGCGAGTACATAGTCTACCAGGCTTTCGAGATTATGGTTGCGGACTAGCATGAGGAAGGAACACCGTGCCCTCAACCCTTCCTATCAAACACGTCAATTATGGTCGCAAACGACATGATCAAACATGGGTACACACCTGGAAAATGGTTCGGGGTGTCCTTGCAAGACATTAAAGAACCCGTCACTTTGCCTACCAAAAAAAGTTTTTTGGCATAGGGTTTCAAGCTACCCCGACGATGAAAAATGGGCTCACCAACGTAAGAAAAATGGTTTGGTATTGCCTCAGCCGATCCCACACATCACCGCATCATTTGTCAAGCCAAAATACATGGAGGAAGAGGAAGAGGCTTTCACGGCCAAAGAAATAGAAGAAATATGCGGAGCAATGAGGCAGATGTTGTATGAGTCCCATATGGTCCAACCAGGAGAAGGCTCCAGCACTGCCGAAGTACAGTATATGGGGCCTGACGCCAAGTTGCCAAACTAGGAGGCTACTCAATTCCCCGTCAGGCGGGAGTCCCGGTAGTTCAGCTTTTGCCATCCTTTCTGCACTATGAGTTATTTCAGGGTGTAACTCAACTATTTTTAAATTCTTGCCTTTAAATTCCGATGTAAACCCTCCTATGTTCAAACTCAATGAAATGAAATCAAAATTTTATCGTCTATCATTCTTTCTGATATTTGTTTACTTTTCTTATTTTTCAGTCCTAATAATGCAGCTTTAAAAAACATGACATGCTTGCGGACTTCATGCTCTGATCTTAATACGCCGTCTAACCTTGAAATAATGAATCAAGAACTGGAATATGATAAAGAAGAGGCTTTTAGGGAAATAAATCGAGAATTGGAACAGTTCGAGAATAAGCCTAAGCCAAACTTAAACGAAACAGAACCCGTTAACTTGGGAAACGAAGAAGAGATTCGAGAAACCATGATAAGCATCCACACAGATGAAAATACTAGAGACTCCTTGATTCAACTCCTATTTGAATTCAAAGACGTATTTTCTTGGTCCTACGATGAAATGCTCGGACTAAGTATGAACTTGGTGGTACACAAATTTCCAACCTACCCCGATCATCCACCTGTCCAACAAAAGCAGAGGAAATTTAAAACAGACATGAGTGACAAGATCAAATAAGAGGTCGCTAAACAACTAAAGGCTGGGTTAATCCGAGTGGTCCAATACACCACCTGGCTGGCCAATGTGGTTCCGGTGCCTAAAAAGGAAAGAAAGGTCCGAGTATGTGTCGACTACAAGGATCTGAATAAAGCCAGTCCCAAAGATAATTTTCCACTTCCAAACATACACATCCTAGTTGACAATTATGCCAAACACGAGGTACAATATTTTGTCGATTGCTATGCCGGATATCACCAGGTGTTGATGGATGAAGAGGATGCAGAAAAGACATCCTTCACTACACCCTGGGGAACATACTGTTATCGGGTCATGCTGTTTGGTTTAAAGAATGCTGGGGCAACTTATATGAGGGCCATGACCGCCATATTTCACGACATGATGCATCAGGAGATTGAGGTGTACGTGGATGATGTAATCATTAAGTCCAGAATCCAAAGTGACCATGTGCAGCATTTGAGGAAATTCTTCGAACGCCTGTGCAGATATGATTTGAAATTAAGCCCAGCCAAATGAGATTTCGGAGTTCCATCCGGAAAATTACTGGGATTTATAGTCAGTCGACGGGGCATTGAGCTGGACCCAACAAAGATAAAATCTATCCGGGATCTCCCACCCCCAAGAACCAAGAAGGAAGTCATGAGTCTGTTGGGTAGGTTGAATTACATCAGCAGGTTCATCGGTCAGTTGACCTCCACATGCGATCCTATATTCAAGCTATTGAAAAAAGATGCGGCCATCAAATGGACAGACGAGTGCCAGGAAGCTTTTGAAAAGATCAAATAATATCTGTCAAATCTTCTAGTGCTAGTCCCACCAGAACCAGGGAGACCTCTGTTCCTATACCTGACGGTGCTAGAAAACTCCTTTGGGTGTGTTCTCGGGCAACACGATGCAACCGGGAAGAAAGAGCATGCCATTTATTACTTAAGTAAGAAGTTTACAAGCTACGAAGGCAAGTATTCTCAGTTAGAAAGGACTTGTTGCGCTCTAACTTGGGTTGCTCAGAAGCTTCGACATTATTTATTGGCTTATACCACCTACCTCATCACGAGGCTGGATCATTTGAAATACATATTGCAAAAGCCAATGCCCACCGGGAGATTAGCAAAGTGGAAAATCTTGCTCACGAAATTCGATATTGTCTATGTCACTCGCACAACTATGAAATCTCAAGCATTGGCCGATCATCTAGCTGTAAATCTGGTTGATGATGAATACCAGCCCTTGAGCACTTATTTTCCGGATGAAGAAATCATCTCCGTCAAAGTAATCTCGGAAGGCGCTGACACCTGGAAAATGTTCTTCGATGGAGCAGCCAATGCGAAAGGTATCGGGATAGGGGCAATCTTGATTCACCCACAGGACAACACTACCCAACCACGGCCCGCCTCCGTTTCTTCTGCACAAACAATACTGCTGAATATGAAGCTTGTATAATGGGCACGAACATGGCCATTGACATGGATGTAGAAGAGTTGTTGATCATGAGGGACTCCGATTTGATCATTAAGCAGGATCAGGGAGAGTGGGAAACTCGAGATGTTAAACTCCTTCCCTACAGATAGCATGTGGAGAACCTTAGTAAGCAATTTAAAGCCGTCGAGTTCAGATATATTCCCCGGTGCCACAATGAGCTAGCTGATGCGCTAGCCACCCTAGCTGCAATGCTGCCCTATCCGGGTAATGTTCGCATAGACCCATT
>ML346379.1:0-43024 GCA_005239505.1 Nicotiana paniculata
CCGATAAGCCAAACCGTTAAGAGTAAATAACCGCCCAATCCGCCCGATAAGCAGCCCTAGTGGATGCTTTACGCACATAACTGGGAAGACCATGGACTTCCTTTCACTGAAAGCCCTGCAAGGAGGGAATGTATCCTTTGGAAATGGAAAAAAGGGTACATTCTCGGTGTTGGAAAGGTTGGAAAGTCTCTTTCACACTCAATTGAGAACGTGGACTATGTGAATGGTTTGAAGTACAGTATCTTGAGTGTCTCTCAAATCTGTGATAAAAGGAACAAGGTAGAGTTCTTGTCTAAAGTGTGCACAATTACTAATCTGGTAGCTGGTGAAGTGGTTCTAGTAGCCAAAAGATACAAGAACATCTATATTGCTGATTTTGAGTCTATACAAGCTGGTGTATGAGCTGCCTGAAAGAAGTTGATGATGATGCATAATTGTGGCATGCAAGCTTTTCCCTTCTGAATAAACTGATACAGAAGGACCTGGTTTGTTATCTGCCAAATTCAAAGTTCAAGGAGCACAAAGTGTGTGATGCATGTGCTAGAGAGAAACATGTGAAATCATCCTTTAAGCCAAAGAAGGATGTCAAAGTCACTTGATCTCCTTCATATGGATCTATGTGGTCCTATGAGAGTGCCAAGCAGTGGTGGAAAAAGATATATCTTTGTGATTGTAGATGACTATTCAAGGTTCACTTGGACACTATTTCTCAGAACAAAAGATGATACATTCGAAATGTTCGTGTCCTTTGTCAAGAAAATCCAAGTGAAGATGGAATTGAAGGTAGCTTTCATCATATCCGACCATGGAACAAAATTCGACAATGCCAAGTTTGATGAAGTTCTGCAGTGGAAATGGGATCACCCACAACTTTTCAGCTCCAAGGACTCCACAACAGAATGGAGTCATTGAAAGGAAGAATAGAATTCTCAAAGACATGGCCAGAACAATGCTCATTGACAGTGGAATTGCCAAAAATTTCTGGGCAAAAGCAATAAACACTGCATGCTACCTGGTGAACATGTGCATGATCAGATCCCTCTTGAACAAAATGCCCTATGAGTTGCTCAATGGAAGGAAACTCAAGTTGACTCATCTGAAAACCTTTGGATGCAAATGTTATGTTCTCAACAACAGAAAGGATCAACTTGGGAAGTTCGATGCAAAGAGTGATGAAGGAATTTTTCTAGGATATTCTTCTCAAAGAAAAGCTTACAAAGTGTACAACAAGAGGACCCAGTGCGTGGAAAAGTGTTCATTGATATTCAACGAGACACCTCTATCTGGTAAAATGGAAACAGGGACGATCAAGACAATGAACCATTGTTGGTTCCTGGAGAGATCACTGATGTTTCAAATGGAAAAGCGGATATGATGAGTTAGATGAAGGGAACATATGAATATAATGCAACCTCCTCTTCCACTTCTCAAGAGGGACCTGGTACATAAATCACTACCACTGAAGCTGAAGAAAGAGTTGTTGATGCAGTTCAAAGCACTCCACAGATAGTAGAACGAGGAGTGCAGGGGAACCAGTCAAGTTTACCCAGTTCTTCTTCCAATCAGATTCCATTCCCCAATTGGAAACATAAAAGCTCTCATCCACTTGATAATATAATCACCCCTTGATTCAGGAGTCCAGACAAAATCAAAAACCAGAAATTCCCTAGCCTTCTCAGCCTTTTTATCCCAAATAGAACCCAAAAATATCAAAGAAGCCTTGAAGGATGCAGGCTGGATCACGACTATGCAAGAGGAGCTGCATCAATTTGAAAGAAACAAGGTATGGAACCTGGTACCTAGACCCTCAGATAGAACCATCATAGGGACCAGGTCGGTGTTCATAAATAAGCTGGATGAACATGGGAACACTACAAGGAACAAAGCAAGGCTTATTGTCCAAGGCTACAATCAGGAGGCAGGGATCAGTTATGATGACACCTTTTCCCCAGTTGCTCGCATGGAAGCCATTAGGATTCTCATTGCCTTTGCATCCCACATAGAGTTCACCTTGTTCTAAATGGATGCGAAGAGTGCATTTTTGAATGGTTTTCTCAAGGAAGAAGTTTATGTCAAGCAACCTCCAGGTTTTGAATGTCATGAGCATACTGAGTATGTATTTAAATTGGATAAGGCACTCTACGGATTGAAGCAGGCCCCTCGTGCTTGGTATGAAAGACTATCCAAGTTTCTCTTGGAAAATGGATTCACAAGAGGAAAATTAACAATACTCTGTTCTTGAAGAAACGATGAAGGAACCTGCTTATTGTTCAGGTATATATTGATGATATCATATTTGGGGCAACGACAAACTCACTGTGTGAAGAATTTACTAAACTCGTGGGAAGTGAGTTTGAAATGAGCATGGTGGGGGAGCTGAACTTCTTCTTGGGTATTCAAGTGAAGCAATCCACAAAGGGAACATATATCAGTCAGCAGAAATACATCAAGGAACTTCTGAAGAGGTTTGATATGGAAGCATCAAAGGTGATTGATACCCCTATTGCTGCTGCCACTAAGCTGGACATGGATGAATCTGGATCACCAGTATATCAAACAATGTATCGAGTAATCATTGGATCACTAATCTACCTTATTGCCAGCAGGCCAGACATTTTGTTCAGTGTGGGTCTATGTGCAAGATTCCAATCTAGTCCTAAGGAATCCCACCTGAAGGCTGCTAAGAGAATTCTGATATATATTAAGGACACATAGGACCTGGTTCTGTATTACCCTTCAAGTGATAATTTCAATCTTATTGGTTATACTGATGCTGACTATGCAGGTTATCTGGTGGACAGGAAAAGCACATCTGGAATGACTCATTTTCTTGGATCATGCCTAATCTCATGGGGTACAAGGAAGCAAAACTCAGTAGCTCTCTCAACAGCTGAAGCAGAATACATTGCTGCAGCTTCTTGCTGTGCTTAGCTCTTGTGGATCAAACAATAATTGGAGGATTTTGGAGTACACACTGATTGTGTACCTCTTCTATGTGATAACACCAGTGCACTCAACATGTAAAAGAACCCGGTCCAGCATAAGAGAACCAAGCACATTGATGTGAGACATCATTTTCTCAGAGACAATGCGAAGAAGGGGCTTATTTGCATGAAGTTTTGTAGTACAGAAGACCAAATTGCAGACATCTTCACCAAAACTCTGGGCAGGGAACATCTTGAGAAAAACAGGATGGAACTGCGGTTACTTAAGCCTAATTGAGAACCTGATTCCTTTCCATATGGCTATGAAAGTTACATTTAGGTAAATCTATCTAAAGTGTTTTCTGGCCAAGCCTAACTCACTTCTATACCGTTGTAGGTAGACACACATGATGATTATAGAAGCTGAAGGAACAATGCATGAGCGACAAAAGAGAGTTGAAAAATCTTTTTGAAAGACCGTTCAGTAACCTGGTTCTTGTACAATAGGTTAGTAGTCTTGTGTTTTCCTCATGCATATCTCAAAAGAAACAAAATTACCTGTCACGTCATCCACCTCTTCAGACCCAGTAGATCACGTCTTTTCTTTCAAATCCTTTCACTTCCCTCTGCAACGGTACACCTTCCCACAAACCTACCGCCGTTTCACTCTTCCCTCATAATTATCTCTTATCTCCATAAAGATCATCCTTCGTCCTCTCTCTATTTTCCAGAATCTTCAACCAACTCTCCACCATGGTAGAAGAGCAAGTTTCCCTACCCACTATGGAGAACAACATCCGCGCCTCTTCCACCACTCGAAAACCACCACCAAATACCTCCTTTTCTGCCAATACTAACATCAATATGTCCAAACCTGATTCCTTTTCCTCTTCCATCTCTCTCACAACTCCATCTAACCCTATTCCTTCCGCAATTGTTGAGTCTGCCCTAAAGAAAAGCAAGAGGAGTAGCAAGAAGAAGAAGAAGAGGCTGATGAAAGATGGGAAAATTGTGTGTGACAAAGATATTCCAGTAATAGCGGTAGATGAGTATGCTCAGGAGGAACCAAGTTCCTTAATCAAGCGATCCAAGAAAAAGACACAATCTGTTGAAAGTGTTTCAAAGGAAGTTGTTGAAAAATCAAGTAAAAAGTCCGTCAAAGGTGGTGTCAAGTCTAAGCAAGTTGTGGAGGAGAAATATGTGTCTGATGATGACATTCTGGTAGAATCAAGTGGTAAAGGGAAGTCCATTGGAAGGTTTTGGAAAAGAAAGTTGGAAACTGTTGAGGAACCCAGTTCTGCAAAGAAGGTGAAAAGTGTAAGTAATCTAGGACAAGAGATGAGATGGTGGAATTTCAAAAGTGGGGCCATCTGTTCAAAGTGGATGTGCCCAAAGTATATGAGGATGAGGTCCAAATATTCTATGCCAACCTCTTCACTGTTGAAGATAACCACATCTGTGTGTTAGTCAATGGAGTAGATATGGTATTGGACGCTACTGTATTGAGAGATATTCTCAAGGTCCCATCCGAAGGGTTGTCATCTGTGAGAGGTACTTGTGGATCAAATTTTAGGCACAAGTGCGGAAAGCCTTCTTCCTCCAGTGCTCCCTAAACAAATCTTCCAATGACCAGTGTCAAGTTTCTATCTTTTTGCTTTGATGACTTGTGGTAGTTGTTTTTGTTTTTTGTTGATATGGATGGATTTCACCTGTACTGCTCATGTTTTCAACAGTCTAAACTTGCCTTTGTTGTAATGGCAAAGGCTTATGTTTTATAAATATCTATGAAGACTCTCTTTTACTGTTAAATGCATATGTTCTTTGCTTCTCTTTTCTGTCATGTTGTGTGCACACAAGTGGCATGAGTTAACTATGCTAGACTTATTTATGTTGATTGCTTGCTTGTGTATTTTTAATGATGCCAAAAAGGGGAAGACTATTGAAGCAGGGAGATCTAATTAAGGGGGAAGCATAGAATCAGGGGGAACTTGTGGAGTTCTTGGTATTTTATCTGGTTTAAATGCTCTGCAAATGGTTGCCAATTTTAAAAGTTTGTCATCATCAAAAAAGGAGAAATTGATGGGTTTAAAGTATCTTAGATTTATGTTTTAATGATCTAATAAACTTTTTGTCAAGAACCAGATAAAGGACCTGATGCACACTTGTTATAGTTATTCATCAATGGACCCAAGCTAATGTGAGCCGTATGACTTCAGACAGAAAAGAATCAACTCAGAGACCTAATCCCTTGGAGTTTTCCTGATAGCCGCACTAAGTCAACTCTACACCTGGAAAGTGACTGCCTGCACTGTACACGCTACAATGCAAAAACAATACAACAGTCACATCCCATTGGGAAGGGATTTTTACCAACCAAGTGCTTACATCATCCATGTGATGTCATCCTAAGTATATCAACAAGAAGCATTGCAACAAAACATCACTTGAGCATTTTTGTGATATTCACTCAAGCATTGAAGATCTGATAGAGCATTAAAGTCATAAGTGTATCAAGAACAAAGAACAACACTACTACTGACCAGTTCCTATAACAAGTATCTTGTATGTCCTTAGTTTAGTTGTATCTTTGTATTTGTTCTTCATTATAATTCTTAAGTTGCTTATCTAGAAACTTTACTAGGAACCTCCAAAAACCATAAACCCTTAGAGTTTGTGTCGTGACTAGAGTTAGTCACGAGTTGAAGTCTTTGTAATAAGTATGTTGCAAAGTGACTTGTAATAGGTGTATTACAAGTTAGTGAGGTTGAAGTCTTTGTAATAGAGTCATTACAAAGTGAATTGTTATAGGTGTATTGCAAATTAGTGAAGTTTAAATCCTAACAATGTAGGTCGTGGTTTTTATCCCCTTGAGTAAGGATTTTTCACGTAAAAATCATGTCTCTCATTTACTTACTATTTCATTAGTTAGTAGTGCGAGAACTGTTACAGAACCAAGTTCTCTATACAGTTTGGTGAACTCATATATTCTATCAATAGTGCTTTAACAAAAGACGCTATAGCATAACGCTTTTTTTAAAGCGCTATACGTCCCCAAAAGTGTGATCTGACTTATGTTCCCATATGTTGGTAAGGAAATAAAATAAGAGATGAAGCAAAAGTGAAGCCACATATGACTTCACCTATGGAGAGTAAACTAAGTACGGTTTTCCTTTTACTTCCACTTCCCCTTCTGAAAACAAACTTTTGTAACCATTAAATGTACGTTTAAATCAAAATCAATGGAAAACCATCGGTCACCTCAAGTTATAGATTTTCAACTTTTTATGAATTACTGGTTTGACTTAAATTTTTCTTATATTATCTATAATATCTTTTGTAATTTCCAATGTATCATTTTATTATATTACACCATTCGTTTCAAAATAGGTGATTTTTTTTTGTTGTTTTCACATATATTAAATCTTTTACCTTTTAATATTAATTAACAATGAAATTGATCATATTAACCTTTACTATCACTCTACATAAACACTCCTAACACATACTCCAACACTATTTACTCCAAGGGCAATATAGGAAAAAAAATAATTAATTCATTCTTGAAATATGAAAAAATCACTTATTTTGGACAAAAAAAAATATTCAAAAAATCACTTATTGTGGACCGGAGGGTGTATCTATAATATCTTTTGTAATTTCCAATGTATCCTCTGTATTCCATTTTCATTTTGCCATTCTCCATGTAAAAGTACTTTTGAATTTATGTTTTTGTAAATAACTTGAAGTGCATTTCAAAAACTGTAACAAGAAAAAAGTGTTTCCTATTAGTGTTACTATCAAGCATTGTAATTATATGCACTAAAATGTCATTAAGATAATTTGGCTCCACAAATGTTCTTTGCAAAAAGGTACTATTTTCTGGAGTATTTTGTACAATATGTTTCATCCCTAATGTACTCGTTAGGTAATCTTCCTAGTTTTCTTTTTCTTCAGAAAACGATAACAAATTGTTATGAAATTATTATATTGTGGATATTCATTTATTACTCCGCTATAAGAAGATTATCCATTTAGTACTCTGTTGAAGTTTATCTACAAGCAGCTGATGCAGGCAGGTTGCAAGCAACTCAATGAAATGATTTGCAGCAGCTCCTTATTAAACAGACAGGTTGCAAGCAGCTCATGCAGACAACTTACAAGCAGCTGAAGAAAAGCCTTGCAGATGCTTCCTGAAAAGCCTTGCAACTGCTTCCTTTCTTCTATAAATAGAGGAGTTTTCAGTTCATTATGTACATCAGTTTGAAAGTTGAATAATATATCAGTTTCTCTCTATAGTTGTCTTCAGTTTATTTACTTTACAGTCATTATTTTATAACACGCTATCAGCACGAGACTCTGCCTTGAGCAATTACTTTGAAAGATGTATTACCATAGTTATCCTCGTCCAAAGGCATCGATTCTCACTGTAAGTAAGATCAAACTGTTGTATTTATGGATTTCTACCCTTTTTACAATGGTTTGAACGATTGACACTTCTTTGGCGTCAGTATTTTATTTCCATATTAGCAAAGTAAGCATGGAAATGATTCCATGTTTGGCTTAAATGTTATACTATATCACTTTATTTTTATGAACGACAAATTATTTTCTTTTGCTGCTTTGCTGTCTTGAAGTAGGTTTGTAGCAAAGGACTTGTGACATTAATTTTTGCACTTTCATATATTGTTGAATACTAACTATTTGTTGAGTTGAGTTTGCAAAAGTTTATGGATATAAATCTGATCCAATCGCCATAATTAAGAGTTCTATTCAAAAGGTTAGTACTTCCTACATATCAAGCATTCCTTTTTTTTTTTCTACTAATAATATGATTTTTGTTCATTGGCCCTAAGGAGCATAATCAGTTCATTTGACAATTTATGCCTCAAATTTGTTCCCGAAGAACAAAATTGCAAAGAGACATCAAATTTGCTCATGTAGAGTATCGCTTGAACTCCAGCAGAATTCATAAGAAACGTACGATCACCAGAAGTGGTTGGTTGTTTCGTATATCTCATTGTAACAAAATTTTGTTAACTACCGGAAGTGGTATATACCTATGACCACTAGAAGTGATAATTTAGGCTTGCTATGGTCACAATGAAGATAAGTTAGAGAAAATTTATCTCTATTACATACATACCTCGATTTGCTCCTGAAGTAGCAAATATATTAAAAGAGGTCAGACGCCATCACAATTTAATGTGGTTATTGCACGTTCAGATAATTATGATCCATCTCTTGAAGGAAGAGAACTTTATATAATATTAATCCTTTCCGTGAAGTGAATGTGACGATATTAATCAAGCTTGTAAATATGAACGTGATCTTAATGTGAATATATTACGATTCACCTCTAGAAGAGGTAATATGATTGAAAGAATATATATACTCAATATTTCGTATTTTGAGTTTGCTCCTGGAGTAGTAAAACAATTGAATTTTTCTCCTGAAGTAAGAAAATATTATGAAAATTTGTCTTTCTGTGCTTAAACAAAATAATGGGTTATTTTTTAAGCACATTTTCATTCCCTGGAGTGAATGAAGAAATACCACAACTCACCTCCTAAAGATCTAGAATAACAGAGGATATAAATATTATTTTGTGGCATAAAATCATTGTCGCACGTACCTGTTGTACGTAAAATATCTTGGATAATTTTATTAAATATCACTCTAAGGCAAAAAATATTCTTGTAGAATATTTTCTACTGCAACAACATCAATATATTATAGTTAGTTATCGAGTTACCCAAAGGAAATAACAACTTATGTATCTTTCCCTGAAGGATGTGATGACTATGAGGTTGCCGCTTCAATATAAAATATTCAGATGTTAATAGCTTTTCTCCCTGAATGAGACATTTGTCACAAAGTTGGTGGTAAAAATATTGAAATTCTTAATTTCTTATATTTATAAATTTAGTATTGTCTTTCTATCGTTCATTTGATTATGATTTTTTTTCTCATGTCACTATAAGTGTCTAAGCGATATTTGGTAGTACAAAATTTATTAAAAACTCCTGAAGAGCTAATTCTTTGTCTAGAAAACACATGACACCAGTAGTATTCAAATAATATTAGATTGTGGATAAAAACGAAATCTCTCGAAGACCTTATATATAAATATATCATTCATATTATATGATTATGGTCAAAACATATGTTGTAGTAAACCTGAAGTTTACTAATACAAATGGCTATCATATTGAGACTACAAATGATTGAAAGATTGAAAATCTTTCTGTTTCCACAATCATAGGGGGTAAAATAATATGTATGTGAGAAGTTACCCGCCTCATTCTTCAATTTGTACTACATCACGTATCACAGTAAACAAGAAGTTTACTAATACAAAAGCAGTCACAATAAACCAGAAGTTTTACTGAGGCAAAAGTAGCTACAGTAAATCAGGAATTCGCTGATGCAAAAAAATAGTGATATTGATGTTCACAAAATTATTCTACATACATGATCTTCAAAAAAATAGTGATATTGATGTGCAACAAATCCGTTCAAGTGACAACCCGACAGATTTGTTCACTAAATCTTTGCCAACTTCAAATTTTGAGAAGATGGTATATAATATTGGAATGCGGAGACTCAAATATTTGAAAACAAGGTTTTCATCAGGGGGAGTGAAATACGCGCTGCACTTTTTTTTCCTTAGTAAGATTTTTCCCATTGGGTTTTTCTTGTAAGGTTTTTGATGAGGCAGCTGGAAATGCGTATTACTAAATATGTGTACTGATCACGCTCAACTATGTCTACTAAAAGACTGAGCGGGCGTTGCAAATATAATCCGGGTATTTTGCCAGAGTCGAATCCCACAGGGAATCAACGTATCAACTGTTATTATTAGATTACCAAATTCTCAATAATAAACTTCCTCAAACGTTATGACTATCACTTGGTGTTGTTTAAACTATTACAGCTGAATGAAAATATTAAAACTAAAGATTAACTAACAATAAGGTGTAAACAATTGTAATAAAGGTCTAAGGTTATGGTTTCCCCCGTTGGTGAAATTCCTTCTTGTGTATTTCCTANTTATACTTCGGGGGTGTTGTTGTTCAAACAACTACCTAAATATGCACTCTCTCTAAAGTAGATACATAATAAATATTTACAACTAATTGAGGACCCTTCAATCAACTACAAAGAGAACGTAGTTGAACAAATAGAGATTAACAACCAAGCAAAATTATATTAATATCACAATAAGTTCATCCCCAACGGGTTCCACCAAAATCTTAAATGAAATAAATTAGCTACTCATGATCATAGTAATCAAATCTAAAATAACTTGCATAATTAAATTACAGAGTAAGGAATAAATGATGTAAAAATCAATATTTTGATCTTCTGAGTAGTGTTCCACGATCTCCTCTTGTCTCCAATGGCAAAAGTTCTTCAAAGTTGTGTTTTTAGGCCTATTTATATGTTTTGGGACAAGCCCTAAACGTGTAGGGTACTTCTAGTCAAACCGAAAAACACTTAAAGCCTTTAAAACTCGGATTGGGCCGGATCTAGGACCTGGCGTTACATGTCTAACGCCTGGACAACGCCTGGTATGACCAGGCTTTATGTGTCTAACGCCTTGCTAAATCCTGGTAGCACCTAGCTTTACATGTCTAAAGCCTGGCAAAAGCCTGGTAGCACCTGACTTTACATGTCTAAATCCTGGCTAAAACCTGGTAGCACCTGACTTTACATGTCTAAAACCTGGCTAAAGCCAGGGTCACTCCTTTTGATTCTTGAGCGCATTTTTGACGTTTATGCATCCATTTAGCTCGGCTTCCATCTCCAGTTCATCTACACATGAAATAGACTCCATTTGCTCAAACGAGGTGTATTTTTACCATTAAAGCACATAAAATGTAAGGCACATAATGCGTTAAACTATGAATTATAGCCACACATCAACACCCCACACTTAAACATTTGCTTGTCCTCGAGCAATTAAACTACACCCATGAAGACAACTTATTAAGAAAATCCCTTAACGCGTTATACCAAATTTTTTTAAAATAGTTTAAGCACAACGGTGTGACATCCTCGCCTCAATAATCGACTCACAAGTACCATGATTTATTCACAATTCACTAACTACTCTAACATAGAGGTCAACAACATTACCTTTCCTTCATGAATCTTGTTCCCTCACCAAATCAAAGAGCTAGTTCCACACACAATGAAATTTAAGAACACTTAGGAACTCAAGATAGAAAGAATTCACTCACTCTCAGAAATAATATTCATATGCCACAAAAGATGCACCATAGGCTTGCCCGTAGTGTACTACTCTATTAATCGAGGTCATTCAGTCTAGGATCAAGTAGGAATTTATTTGGTTGTAATGTAGGCTGCGGGACGGGTACGATACATTTAGATTTAAGAGTGACTACACCTCCCCAAGCACTTTAATACATATACTTTAGCATTCAAACCTCAAACTTATATCAAACCAAACTCCACCTTCACATCAATGTATATTACCCCATACTTCTTTAAGCACACATATATCACTAGCCACCATCATCAATACTTGTTTTTCATACAATATACTATTGTCATACTTTTTTTTTTCTTCTTTTCTTTTTTTTTCCTTTTTTTTTTTCAAGTGGCTTCGATTGACAACTCTTTTTTTTTTCATGCACCTTTCTCCTTATTTCAATTGTTTCACTCAAAAGCTAACCTACCACCCCACACTTTAACTTTTCCATACTTCACCACATTTCCAGTGCTTACGAGATGTAACAAGGTTCAACTATATGATCGATTCAAACAAAGGGGTATGGCTTGTAATGTGGTTACCAAAGAAACATGATTATAGGCTCAACGGGATTAACTACGATACATAACAATTAGGTGGGCAAACTTTATATATCTGGCTTAACAAAAAAATGCCTATATCACTTCCTAGACTGAACAATACTACTACTTCACTTCGCACACACACAGGGCAAGTTCTAAACATCAAATGCAATGCATAGAATACATACAAAATCTCACACATACATGGCACATAACTCATTCAGGATTGGTTCTATCACGACACTCCAGTTAAAGAAGTTAAGCAAATTTAAGAATCCACGATTTAAGGTATTTATCCTAGAGTCAAAAATTGAGCCTAAGCGTCACAACCAGAGTACTGACTATTCTCAAGGCATCATAGAGTTCTGAGATATTGCTACGATTAATTTCTCAACCATGTGGTTCCTACTCCTAAAAATTAAAAACTACCTACACCCGGTTCAATTAAAAACCCTTGGAAAAGAACCGCGGTGCAAAGAAAAACCAAGGGGGAATTACTACACTACCTAAAACAAAAATATTTTTGGTATTTTCTTTAGACTTACTTCCCTCAAGAAAACTGTCTAGGAGATCCATCGTCGGGAAGAATCCACATATTTCTAATTTTTTTTCTGTTCTGTTCTACCTAAAATAAAAAGACTAATAGAAAAAGCTACAAAACTTACAAAAAAGAAAAACTTACTAACATGAAAAGCTAAAACTACTAACAAGAAATCACACTAAACACAACGAACCACAACAAATATTTACAACACCCCACACTTAAATCATGCAATATCCTCAGTGCATCACATATAGACAAAACAAGAAGTAAAAATAAGGTGCAAGAAACTCCCTGATCAAGCAGCATCGTCATCCTCTGAAGCTCTCCATCCTTCATCATGTTCATCCTCTCCATTAGTTTTGCTTTCCATGCTCCTTCGGACAAACGCGTGAATCACTATATGCCTCCATTTTAAACTTATGAATTGGACCCCAAGTTTTGATTTTGCTCTATGATCATGCTCCTGGGGTGGTGGAACGAATCTGACTGGCCCAATAAAACAATGTAGTAATCTGCACTTCTTGGCCTTTAGATGAGATGTGTATTCCCGACTTTCTGGCAAGAAGAATTCTAGAGTGTAGGAATATTGTTCCTTATTCCTTGACTCCTCAAGTGGTTCGGATGACTCTATTTTCATATCATCATCCAAACACAATGTGAAAAAATGCTTGGAGTGTGTACCAATTCAATCAACATCCTCAACACTAATGCCACTAGATTCAACAAAATACGTATCATCAATGTCCTTGGTTAACTCTAGTATCTTTTCTACAACATTGACATCCTCAAAATCTAGTCTGATTGATTGTTGGTGTTCTACTCTGACCTTCTCCACTAGAACCTCCTGTATGTCATCATCCCTGGGTTCTTTGTTCCTATTAACTAGATAAGGTAGCAGTGGCTTTAGTTCCAACTTGGGTGGTTCTTCAACAGATGGCTTGGCCGGCGGGCTCTCTCTTTTCTCTAAGAGTAATGACTCAAACTCGAGAGCCCTCGGCCAGACCCCTTTTCCTTCAAGTTCTAACACCCATTCTGCCAGTTCTTCCCCATTTACCTCACCCATATTCATCAAACATGCAGTAAGGGGGTCCTTAATAGTTAAGGACGTATCATCTTCCTCCACTATCACATCCACAACATCAGTGAGAGAGCAATTGGAAAATTCACTTGGTCGCCTCATGGATTTTTGCACATTAAATGTGATTTCTTCATCATTTAGTCTCATCTTAAGATCCCCAGTTTCACAATCAATGAGGGCTTTGCTTGTGGACAAGAACGGACTTCCCAAAATTATGGGAATCTCCTTATCACTTTACAATCTAGTATCACAAAATTAGCAGGGAACACAAACTTCCCCACTTGCACCAATACATCATCCAGAATGCCCGACGGTCTCTTTATCGTCTTGTCAGCTAGCTGCAATAACATAGAAGTTGGCCTGGCTCTACCAATCCCCAGTCTCATGTAAATGGACAGGGACATGAGATTAATACTGGCCCCCAAATTACACAGTGCTTTGGAAAAAGCAAAATTGCCAATGGTGCAAGGAATTGTAAAGCTCCCTGGATCAGACAGCTTCTCTGCAATTGGTCGTGTCACTACAACACTACAAGTCTGAGTAAGAGTCACAGTTGCCAAGTCTTGGAAATCGAATTTTCGGGACATCAAGTCCTTCATCATCTTCGCATAGCCAGGCATCTCCTTTAGAGCACCAATTAGAGGAATGTTTACCTGTATCCGTTTCAACATATCCAAGAACTTTTTGTACTGTTCATCCTTTTGGTATTTGGACAACCTTTGAGGGAATGGAGCTGGCGATTTCTTTTTCCTAGTGATTTGGGACTTTTCTTTCTCATCCACCACCTCAACTACCGGCTCATGGGCTATCTTCACTTCTTTTTCAGCCTCACTCTATGCACTGGGTTCTCCTTCAGTAGGTTGCACTGTTACCTTAGTCAAGTTTGTTGAATCATCAAGTTCAATCGGCACGTGTACCAGTGTCTCGGCCTGCCTGCTTTCATGAGCTATCTCCAGTTCCAAGTCTAAGTCCCTGCCATTGCGGAGACTCACTGCCATCAGCTGCCTTGGGCCCTGGTCCTTAGGATTTACCTGAGTATCTGCAGGTAAAGTCCCAAGAGGACGATTGTTCACTGCCATAGATATCTGGCCCAACTGCACTTCAATATTTTTAATAGCTGCATCATGTACATCTACTCTCTCACTCATTTTGGCTGTTGAACCAATTACCTGTTGCATCATCGCCTCAAGCCTGGAAAACCCATCTTCTTGCCTCCCCGCATGTTGTTGTTGAGGATGGTGGTATGCTTGTTGCTGATTCTGATTGTTATAACCTTGTGGCCTCTGATAAGGTGCTACATTACCTTGAGGTCTCATGGCACCCACGTTTCCATTGTCTGTTGTTGGTGAGGTGGTCTATACGGTTGAACTTGCTGACCCCAATTCTGTCCCCTTGTCTCTGGCCTCCATAATTTGACGCATAATTCATGTTTTCTGGGTAAGGAGGGTGATCACACTCTGCATTCCACTGATTACCAAATGATTGACTAATGCAAGATGTGCATAAGCCCCCATTGGTTGTATCCACGATATGTACCTGCTGCTTTTGCCCTGATTCCTCCACCTTCTTAGTTAGTATACTCATTTGTGTTATCAAGGTGGCCACATTCTCAGCAATAGTATTAGATGGATCGAAGGGCACTGAGTGAACTACAGGAGTAATAAGCGCATTCCTGGTTGTCCACCACGAATTCTGCGTCATTTTACCAAGTGGGATCTAGCTTTCTCTCCATGTTTTGCTCAAGAACAAGAACGCTCCACCAGCTGAAGCATCTACATTTGCCTTTACAGTATCCGCCAGACCCATATAAAATGATGCCCCAACATCTGCTCGGGAATACCATGGTGTGGACACATAACCAACATTCCCTTAAATCGTTCCCATTTTTCCTGCAATGTTTCAACTGGATTCTGTTTGAAGCTCAAGATTTCATCAATTTGTTGAGCTGTCTTGGTGGGTGGATGGAATTTTTTCACGAACTGATTAACTAACTCCTCCCATGTGGTAATGGGATTGATGGGGAGCGAGTTTAGCCAAGTCTGGGATGCTCTTGTCACTGAGAATGGAAACAACAACAGTTTTATCGCTTCCTGAGTGACGTTTGGCTGCCTCTGAGTTTTGCAAATCGACAGGAAATTCTTCAAATGCTGTTGGGGGTCCTCGATGTATGACCCTGAAAATAGTCCCTTGTTCTGCAACAAGTGCAGTATATTATTTGTAATCTGGAAGGACTCAACCTGTATTTGAGGGACTAGTATCACAGTGGTTAAATTCTCCGTCGTGGGTTGTGCCCAGTCATATAAAGGATCCTCTACCCCTATCTGCGCAACTGGGTCTACCACATCGTCCCCATTGTTGTTCCTGTTGTTTGGATCTTCCATGTCGGGCTCAAGTTGTTCAATTGATAGTTGTTGTTTGCTTTTCCGATTGGCCCGGTTTAAGGCCTTGAAAACTTTCTCGGGGTCTGATAAGGCTTCTAATACTTCACCAATTCTCGATGAGTTTCTAGGCATGCACCTGTACAACCAAGTTAGCAAACGTTAAAATTTCAATGCACAGATGAAAATTGAAGAAAATTGACTATACTTAAGAATTTTGTATTTCTTCCAACTCTAATTGATAACACCATTAATTCCCCGGCAACTACGCCCAAATTTGATCACACTCAACTATGTATACTAAAAGACTAAGCGGGCGTTGCAAATATAACCAGGGTATTTTTTCCAGAGTCGAATCCCATAGGGAACCAACGTATCAACTGTTGTTGTTAGATTACCAAATTCTCAATAATCAACTTCCTCAAATGTTATGACTATCACTTGGTGTTGTTTAAACTACTACAGCGGAATGAAAATATTAAAACTAAAGATTAACTAACAATAAGGTGTAAACAATTGTAATAAAGGTCTAAGGTTATGGTTTCCCCCGTTGGTGAAATTCCTTCTTGTGTATTTCCTATAGTTTTGACTTAGTGGTCTCTATCAATCATGAACACTCCAGTTATCATAAATCTCTATCAAGTAATTATGATAATTTACTAGACGCACTCTCTCAAGTTACGCTAGCTAGATTGCATTACAGTTCACTTTAGATTGCACCCGAGGTATCGTTATCTCTAATCCAACCTCTAAACCCTCGGTTATGGATCTCTCCTATACTCCGGGAGTGGTGTTGTTCAAACAACTACCTAAATATGCACTCTCTCTCAAGTAGATACATAATAAATAGGAACAGCTAACTGAGGACCCTTCAATCAACTACAAAGAGAACGTAGTTGAACAAATAGAGATTAACAACCAAGCAAAATTATCTTAATATCACAATAAGTTCATCCCCAACGGGTTCCACCCAAACCTTAAATGAAATAAATTAGCTACTCATGATCATAGTAATCAAATCCAAAATAACTTGCATAATTAAATTACAGAGTAAGGAATAAAGGATGTAAAAATCAATGTTTTGATCTTCTGAGTAGTGTTCCACGATCTCCTCTTGTCTCCAATGGAAAAAGTCCCTCAAAGTTGTGTTTTTGGGTCTATTTATATGTTTTGGGACAAGCCCTAAACGTGTAGGATACTTCTAGTCAAATCGGGAAACACTTAAAGCCTTTAAAACTCGGATTAGGCCGGATCTAGGACCTGGCGTTACATGTTTAACGCCTGAAAAACGCCTGGTATGACCAGTCTTTATGTGTCTAACGCCTGGCTAAAGCCTGGTAGCACCTGGCTTTACATGTCTAAAGCCTGGTAGCACGTGGATTTACATGTCTAAAGCCTGGCTAAAGTCAGGGTCACTCCTTTTGATTCTTGAGCGCATCTTTGACGTTTATGCATCCATTTATCTCGGCTTACATCTCCAATTCATCTACACATGAAATAGACTCCATTATGCTCAAACGAGGTGTATTTTTACCATTAAAGCACATAAAATGTAAGGCACATAATGCGTTAAACCATGAATTATAGCCACACATCATGTACTCTTTTTCCTTCACTAGGATTTTTTCCACTGGGTTTTTCCTAGTAAGGTTTTGACGAGGCACATTATCTTTAATGAACATCCAAGAGGGAGTGTTATGAAATTATTATATTGTGGATGTCCATTTATTACTCCACTATAGATAATATTCCTGAAGAAGATTATCTATTTAGTACTCGATTGAATTTTATCTACAAGCAGCTGATGCAGGCAGGTTGCAAGCAACTCAATGAAATAATTTGCAGCAGCTTCTTATTAAACAGGCAGGTTGCAAGCAGCTCATGCAGACAACTTACAAGCAGCTGAAGAAAAGCCTTGCAGCAGCTTCCTGAAAGGCTTCACAGATGCTTCCTTTCTTCTATAACTAAAGGAGTTTTCAGTTCATTATGTACATCAGTTTGAAAGTTGAATAATATATCAGTTTCTCTCTATACTTGTCTTCAGTTTATTTACTTTACAGTCGTTATTTTATAACACAAATGAGGTTGTATTGTAAGTTCTTTTTTCTTTTTCTGGAGGTTGTATTGTAAGTTGCAGTAAACTTCAAAAGTATTAAGGCCATCTCCAACCTTAACACCAAATTTCACACTAAATTTCATACCAAAATGGTGCAACACCAAATTTGCTCCAACCATTATATTATATTTTATACCAAAAAAGAATATTCCTTTTCATATTCTTCTCTCTCTTCTATATTTAAATTTTTATTTCCTTCAAACAAATTCTTTCTTTTTTCTTTGTTCCATATTCATCACATATAATTCACATTCACCACTTATATAATCATTTATTACAAAATTATTGTAAATGATAAATCAATTAAAAGTGAATCATTGATAAAATATAATTAAATAAATATTACATCATAGTAAATTTAATTTAAGTACCATATAAATATTTAACTTTTTCCTCTATTCTCCCATAAATGCTCGATTAATGCATTACGAAGTGCGAAATGTGCATCTTTATCCTTAATTTTTTTGTGTCTAGCTAAAAATTATTCAAATCGATGATCTTCATCTACTGCCATTTCACCGTTGGTATCATCTCCTAACTTGTCATCATTTTTACTAAATTTAAATGAGGGTGTTGCAGGTGAGGCCACATCATCAGAACGACCTATTGGGGTAAAGAAAGCAAAACTGAAGAGAAAAATTGATGAAGATTACATGAAAATGGTCCAATCGAAAAATAACCGGCTTGTTGAGGTGATGGAAAAGGCAAGTAACTCAAGATATGAAGCTTCGAGACAAAAAGAATTCAAAGAAGAAAATAAAATTTTATTGACGAACTTGAATTCCATTGACGATCCAAATCTTCGTGAATTTTTGCGACAATAACAAAAACGAATAATCGATAAAAGAAGTCAACAATTTCAACAACCACAAGCACAACAATCTTCTACCTCGTTCTCTCAGTATTTTAGTAATTTTGGTGCACCTGGAAATAACATGCCGGATTATTAAACTTATGTTTTATGTTTTTAATGTAATTCTAATTTTCATGTATCCTCCTTTGATGTACTTTTAATGTTAATGTATTTTTATTTTATGTATTGTTAATTTTCTTTTTTAAATTTTAGTTTTCACTTTTCAATTTTAGCAACATTAGATATCTTACATTTGCATATTTTATTTTTAAATAATGTTTATAATTATTATTATACAATTATTCTAATAATAAAATTAACTTATAATTTTATATAAATATAATATATACAAAAATTAATATATCAAAAAATAGAATATAAAATTAATATTATAAAGATCTTAATATAAATATTAATTATATACACAATATATGATAAATTAAAAGTCAAAAAATATAAAAATAAATAAAATAATATTAAACCAAATTTGGTGTTGATAAAATAGTGTTCTTCACACTCTATAATGGTGCAAGATTTAGTGTTGGGTTGGAGCAAAAAAATAGTGCAAGGTTGGAGATGGCCTATTCGGACCTACTGGAACCTTCAAATCCTGATTCGGAGGTTGTTTACTCAAAATTCCAATCTTATTTGATTCTTCCAACTTAAGGCTTCTGAAATGAGAATTTTCTTTCCAAATCCACCCGAACTTTCCGAATTTCAATTCCGACCATGCGTACAAGATATAATACCTGAAATGAAGCTGCTCATGACCCCAAACCGCTGAACGACGTGCTAGAGCTCAAAACGACCGGTCGAGTCGTTACAATAAGTCAGCTCACACTTTTGGGGACGTATAGCGCCTTAACAAAAGGCGTAATACTATAGTGCCTTTTACATTTTTCTGTCTGTTTGAGTTCAGATATAACGCTTTAGCTAAATGCGCTATATTTAACATCGTTAAGGTATATCGCCTTTAGCTAATGCTTTATATATATTTTGGTCACCATTTTTTTTCCTATACATTTTAATTCTTTAAGTCCAAAAGAATTATATTTGGTTCCGAACTCCCTATTGAACAATACTGGACCAAACATCACTGGAGGGGATCCCGGCACTATTTCTTGCACCAAAAATAGTAGTCGTACTCTCTGTTCAATTCACTAAGGTACAAGTGCTGCAATTTTTTCACATAACTTCTGAAAGCAAAACTGTGGTAAAATGCATAAGCTAGACTAAAACTGTCCAAAACATAGAAAAGGGAACTGCCAAAAGATGTACACCTTCGGATTAGTATGCATCTTTGGTGCCATTCCAGGAGCTTGTGTGGAGGAGGAGGAGGACATACCATGATAAACTTGAAGTTTTCATTTGCCATTTTTAAATGAGCTATTTGAGAATTCAGATAAGCATATACTGAAGAACTGGAAGATTCTTCAAGAATTCTCTTGGGTTGCTTGTTCTCATAATAAATTGATTATACCAGCTAAAGTTGGGACTAAGACCCTAATCTGAAATATATAAAAGGTGAATATGAGCCCATTCAACTATCATGTGAACCACTTATAGATGCATATATGAGATGGTTACATGTATGTTTATTGTCAACCTGCAGTTTGACATTTGAAATTGCTTTTATCAATTAAGAGCATAATTTTCAGATTATGAAATCAAGATAGTTTATCTGGATGATTCTGGTTTATATCCAAGCTAGTTTAGCATTGAATACCTCCTATTAAAGGCTAAACTATTGCTTATGAGAACAAAACTTCATGTGTTGGTCTAAGATTTTCTAAATTGCATACAACAACACTTGTATGCATCAGACCAAAAATATATGATAAGTCCTCCCCTCACACTTGGTTTAGGATCAGAAACCAAATATTTTTACTATCTAATAACTTTTCATGTGTGGTACATGATTAATTTCTCTATCACAATACACAAAGATATGTTTCCCAAAGAATATTGAGGATATATGTTAGTTTTTCTAACATTTGGGGGATGGAATGAACAAGTGGAAAATATACTATATTAATCGAATTACCATCCTCGCTCAAAAGATAATTCAAGTCAAATGCCAGAAGCATTTGCTGATCCACAATTAAATATCATATTTCAGCTGCGAATGCTCCTTTTAAAATTAAAGTCCCTGAAGGATGGAGTTTACTATATGCATGAAGCATGGTAGACCAATCGGTTTCAAAGGTAAGAATCCTTGAAAAGGATAGGAGCAAATGATCAAAATGATCATAACAAGGAGGAAATGAGCTCTAGAAGAGCCCACGACATAACATTTCATGAAACTACAGAAGAAGTTCAAGTACCTGAAAATAAAGAAAGTGATGAGATCTCACAAGTTATGTCGCTTGTGAACCGATATAAAATGATCGCCGACGATATATTTGATATAATATAGTGCATAATATTGTAAAATATTGTGAGAATCGGACCTGCAGCCCAGACATCTGAAGATGTCATGCCATTTAAATGCAAGTCATAACATATATGACTCATTTGATTAAATCTATATGAATATCCCTGAAAGAATTAAAATGCATGAAGCATATAGTTCAAAGTCTCGAGAAATGTACTCGATCAGATTGCAAAGGTCATTGTACCGTTTAAAGTAATTTGGGTGCATATGGTAGTATCGCCTCGGTGAATATTTGCTGAAAGAAGGTTACGTAAGTGATGTTGTTTGTCCAGGTATTTTTATAATGAAGATGTCATCATAATTTGTTATCCTTGTTGTTTATATTGATGACATAAATTTTGTTGGAACTCCAGAAGAGCTCCAAAAGGCAATTGAATATCTTAAGAAAACAAATTGAGATGAAAGATCTTGGAAACACAAAATTTTGTCTTAGTCTGCAAATTGAACATTTAGCATATGGGATCTTTATCTATCAATTTGCCTATACAGAAAGGTCCTTAAAATGCTTTTACATGGACAAAGCGCACCCATTGAGTACACCAATGATTGTTCGATCACTTGAAGTGAATAAAAATCTATTCCGACCTCTAGAAGAACATGAGGAACTCCTTGGTCCTAAAATACTCTATCTCAGTGCAATTGGTGCACTTATGTATCTTGCTAATGCTAACAAAGGTGGTGCAGATCGTATTGGTTATGCAAATGCAAGTTATTTATCTGATTCCCATAAAGCTCGATCTTAAATCCGGTATGTGTTTACATGTGGAGGTACTGTCATATCTTCACAAAGCAATCTATTGTTGCTACTTCTTCAAATCATGCTGAGATAATAGCTACTCATGAAGCAAGTAGGAAATGTGTATGGTTGAGATCAGTGATTCATTTTATTCAAGAAAAATATGATTTGGAATGTGATAAAGTGTAGCGACCCGGCCGGTCGTTTTAAGAATTTGCGCCCAGATTCCCTATTTACCGCTTCTCCCATGTCTTTTCATGTTATTGGAACCTGTCGGTGCGTTGAGTGATGAAATCCGGGGTGATTTTGGACACATAGTCCATAAATGTGGAATTTAGCTTTAGAAATCTGGCCGTAGCTAGAGTTGTGTGAAAACGGATCCGAAACGAAATTCCGTCGACTCTGTTAGCTCCGTTGGGTGATTTCGGGGTTAGGAGCGTACTCGGAATGTGTTTCCGAGGTCGGTTGTGGATTTAGGCTTGAATTGGTGAAAGTTAGAAATTCGACGAATTCGGCCGATAGGTGAGATTTTGATATCGGATTCGGAATGGATTTCCGGAAGCGACAACAGGTCGGTAATGTCGTTTATGACTTGTGTGCAAAATTTGAGGTCATTCGAATGAGTTTAGACGTGTTTCGGCGTCGGATGTGATTTTAATCACCATTTTTTTCTCACACATTTTAATTCTGTGAGTCTAAAAGAATTATATTTTGGTTCCGGACTCCCTATTGAACAATACTGGACCAAAAATCCCTAGAGGGGATCCCAACCCTATTTCTTGTACCAAAAATAGTAGTCGTAGTCTCTATTCAATTCAACTAAGGTACAAGTGCTGCAATTTTTTCACATAACTTCTGAAAGCAAAGCTGTGGTAAAATGCATAAGCTAGACTAAAACTGTCCAAAACATAGAAAAGGGAACTGCCAAAAGATGTACACCTTCGGATTAGCATGCATCTTTGGTGCCATTCCAGGAGCTCGTGTGGAGGAGGAGGAGGAGTTTCCAGGAGCTTGCTTTGCTATGTTATCACTCGATTGGATCTAGAAGGTGTACAAGTCTTGGCGTACAAGCAGCCAATGAGTATAGCAAACTTTGAACCGGCAATTGATAGACTAAATTAATTCTTTGAAAGACAATCGGATAATTCTTAATAGTTCACTTGGTTGGTTACCTTAGTTTTTACTTTGTTGGCGAAAGTTCGATTTTTCATTTTTTAATAATTCCTTCCCCTATTTCCCCTTTCCCTACCCTTGGAGCAACATAATATTAAAAATACGGAACACATATGCAGTCCCTTAAACTTATCCATTTTTTTTCATTTAGACTAAGGCTCCATGTTTTATGATTTTTAGCTCCAACCTCTTATTCGTTATCCTGTCCAGAATCTTACTGTAATCTTAAAGGAGCACGAGAAGAATGATAATTTTAAGATGGACTGATAGAAAGCTTGGGGCACAGACAAAAGAACGATGTAGCACATAGGACCGTTGAATTGAAAAGTCGTCGTTGACTCAGAAACCCATCATATATATAAACAAAGTGCAAGAAGGTTCAGAAATGTCCTAAAAACAGAAAATGGAAGCAACTTTGTTGTATACTTCACTCTCTATTTTCTTTCTATTTGTAGCTCTGAAACTTGTTTCCTCAAGACGAAGACAACTTATTAATCTCCCACCAACCCCATCACTTAAACTTCCTATTATAGGTCATCTCTATCTCTTAAAACCACCTCTATATCGCACTTTTGCTAATCTCTCAACTAAATATGGCCCAGTTTTCTCTCTTCAATTTGGTACCCGTCTTGTTTTGGTAGTGTCCTCCTCATCTGCTGCTGAAGAATGTTTCACCAAAAACGATATTGTTTTGGCCAATCGCCCTCGTTTAATAATCGGAAAATACATAGGCTATAATTATACTACACTCTCTGGTTCCCCTTATGGTGATCACTGGCGCAACCTTCGCCGCCTCTGCGCACTTGAAATTTTCTCCACTAACCGTCTCAACAATTTTCAGCCAATTAGACAACATGAAGTCAAGCTTCTTGTTCATAGAGTGTTTCAAAACTCGGGTGGGAGTTTTGGGACCCCTGTTGAACTTAAGTCCAAGTTATTTCAGATGTCGTACAATATTATCATGAGAATGGTAGCTGGAAAGAGATATTATGGTGAAGAGGTAGATAACGAGGAAGCAAACCATTTTCGGAAGCTTGTAGAAGAGGTTGTTTCATATGGGGGTGCATCAAATCCCGCGGATTTCATGCCTGCAATATTTCGTTGCTTTTTCAGGAGTATGGAGAAGAATTTGGCCAGGCTTGGTAGCAAAATGGACGCGCTCTTGCAAGGTTTGATTGATGAACACCGTCGTGATAAAAGCAGAAATTCCATGATTGATCATTTGCTTTCTCTGCAAGAATCAGAACCAGAATATTACTCTGATCAAATCATCAAAGGAATAATATTGGTAAGCTCTCTTCACTGCTGCATCTCCCACGCTATGTTTTAATTGAGAATCTTTGTTTAACTTAGCCGCAGGCTAATCATCCCAATTCTTGATTTAGTGAACATTGGTCCACATATTATGTGGTAGATGTACAAGATATCAGAATGTCCCCATTGATTGAAGGATAAGATTGTTGTCTCTTTATATGGTTTGGTCAATCCTTAGCTCGTGGGTTGAAGGACTGGATTGTTGTCTCTTTAATATGGTTTTATCTAATCATCATCTCATGGGCTAGCTTGTAGGGTTGAGTTAGGTCCCATGTCCATCTTCTTGACATGATATATATAAAAGGCTGCATCCTTTGCTTGAAATTTTTATATTTATACTAAGCTCAAAGCAATTGTCACCAAAACATAGTATAATTGCCTTTGTATCCACTGATTTAAAGATATAGATTGTTGCTGCATATAGAACCCTGGGAATATCAAAATATCAACTTATAAAAGCAGTTGGTTGATACTTTTCTTATTAACTAACAACCGCAGGTCATGATGAATGCGGGGACTGAAACATCATCAGTGACGATAGAATGGGCAATGTCTCTTCTACTCAACCATCCAGAGGTGATGGAAAAGGCCAAAGCTGAAATAGACGACCATGTGGGTAAAGATCGTTTCGTGGATGAAACAGATTTACCCAAGCTGAAATACCTTCAAAGTATTATTTCGGAGACACTTCGATTGTACCCAGCAGCACCAATGCTAGTGCCTCATGAATCATCTGATGATTGCACGGTCGCTGGGTTCCACATTCCACGAGGCACGATGCTGTTGGTGAATGCTTGGGCCATCCACAGGGACCCCTTACTTTGGGAGGACCCAGAGAGCTTCAAGCCAGAAAGGTTTGAAGGTGTGCAAGTGGAATCATGGAAGTTATTGCCATTTGGAATGGGAAGGAGAGCGTGCCCAGGTTCTGGACTTGCTCAACGTGTTGTTGGTTTAGCTTTAGCAACTCTAGTGCAGTGTTTTGAGTGGAAAAGGGTAAGTGAAGAGATGGTTGCTTTGACTGAAGGAAAAGGTCTCACCATGCCAAAAGCTGAGCCACTCATGGCTAGGTGCGAAGCTCGTGATATTCTTCACAAAGATGTTTCAGAAATATCCTAATGTTTCAGAGTGTTTCTTGCATTTTTTAGTGCTCCATACCTCTAGCTTTTAGGTTAGAAAGGTTTGAGTAATAAAGTACCATGTGTCTTCATTCTCTCATATAATATGCACTATGTAAGTTTCTGATTTGTTACTTAGATACTTTGGATTAAATATATGAGGTGCTACTTCTTTTTAATGGTGTAAGTAGAAGCTGATCGACTATGGATTCGATGGATTCAACAGAACTCATTATTTCGACTGCACGTGAAAAATCACTATATGTCAACAAATATTAATTCTGAACTCTTAATTTTAAATGTATAGTGGATCAATAGTAAGAACCTTAAAGGATGAATCCATCAAATATATATCCTGGATCCGCTTCTGGGTGTAAAAAATAGAAACAAGGTTATTAGCCTTTGGAGTCAGTTACAACTCCCAATTGCAACAAGTACTCGGAAATATTTGTTCTTCGGTGGAAAGGAAAATAACATGATTTCTTACAAGGAAGGCAGGAACTGACCATATATGTAAACTTGCTAGTATCCTCACTGTTGAACCTCCTTCCACGCTTCACGGAGAAGCTGGTATCTGACAATATTTCTAGCAGGTTTTGCTAAATTTGGATAATCCTTGAAGCTATCAGCGAGGAACGAAGTAAACGGTGAGTCCAGCTCATCAAGCTCAACATCGCTGGTGTACGTTTTCTTGAGTACAGATGACCCCCTAATCTTTGGAGCTTGATTGCCAACCTTCTCTATAAAAATAGTGAGAGACAATGCTGGAGGAGGTGTATAGACAGGCAATGTGAAAGTGCACGGGAAGCTAGTCAGCAATTCTCCAGGAGCATCTTGTACATCCTTAATCAGGAAAAATATTGGGTAAGAAAGGGTATGTGACTTCATGTTAATAAGCTCCGTAAATAGGGCAAAAATTGCTCTGAGCATTAAGGATGACGAAATATTGGCTTGCATAAATCTGCTTGAGATAAACAAAATGACAGGGAAAACTTACTTCAGAATCCAGGGCCTCAAGGACACTCATTGGAATTGGATCAGGACGGAAATCATCTGGAACAAAATTGGCGAGAACTCTTTTAATCAAAGCTGGACCAAGTATTGGGCAGACCTAGTAACAGCAAGTTCAAAAATTAAGTATGGAGAAAATGGATTTGCTAGAGATTGATCTGTTGATAAATTTAAAGGGAAATTTGGACTGACTTCTTTTCTTGTGGATGCATCTATGAGCATTTCAAATGGAAGCATCATGAGGTTGCTCAATGCATTAAGGAAACGAAAAGCCTTGAACGATTCTGGTTTCTTGTCATTCCCAAATATGTTATTATACTCTGGTGAAACTTCATCTTGAAAGCCAATAAGATCTGTAAGCCATCCAGACCAGCTCCCAACCTATCAACAAACCAAAATGGTCATAATCGATAAGTAAATACTCCCTTGAACCAAAATACAGTTGAGAAAATTTTAAACTGGTCATATTTTCACGTATTTTTAGGGAAAGAACTCAAGTAGTGGAAACTAAGTATAAACAACTGTATTCTCACTTTTTCAGAAAATGCTGTATATTTTCACCAAATATTGGCCCATTTCTATTAGTGTAGCTCTGGTTAAATGATAGAAGTATATTATATAATCCTTCAGGAATGATAAACTAGCATGAAACTAGGCACACTAAAGCTAACTTTTTCTACTCACAGCATTTTTCAACTGTGCACCAGCTCCAAAGCTTGATTTTCCAGCAGGAATTGGGAGGACATTGCGATCACTTATAGGATCAAACACTGGATCTGTTGGCATTTCTTCAGTGGATTCACGGAGAATAGCATTGAACATTGCCACATCCAATCTACTCACCAACTGCTTCATTACCTAGAAACACAATGAATACATTTCACATAAGTCATTGTTGAAGAAAGAACAAGATGCTGGAAAATCGTTACTAACTAGAACCTCAAATCACTCAAACAAGAAGTAGAAGTGGCTGCTTGTGTGGACAACAGAAGACACCTCATTCTGATGAATCAACTTACCAACTTTGGCAGAACAGGTAAGCAGCCACATTTATGGCCACCTGCCCGAAGTGGACAAAGCCTTTCACAGGCATCTGTCAGAGCCTTTTTCCAAAGTTTTACGGAAAATTTGCCCTGTTCTTGATCACCCAAAGAATTTCTACTCCCATATGTTTTCTTCACCCTTGAGCCCCTAGTCTTACGAGTTTTTGCAGTCGAAAACTGCATATGTGGAGTCAGAGTCTGCAGACAAAAATAAGTGACTGCACTGTAATTAAAGTAGCACTTGTTGTGGGAGAAAAGCTCAGAAAAATTTAGGTGATCAACCTGCCACCAAAGGGACTTGGTGATTTTGGAGAAGATCCAACCTTCAAGCTTTTCCAATGCTTGAGTGAATGATTCGATGTCCTCCCAGTTATAATATTGCTTAACTAAATGACTCTTGTTCCCTTGGCTAGCAATTGATTTGATGCTTTGCTGCATATATATTTTTTCCAACGCAGACCTACCGTTGTTGCCAGTAGTTTCAGTTGGGGCCCCTTCATTAAATTGCACTCCTGCAGCAGCCTGACTGATGATTGCTCTTAACATAATGGAATTCGACAACCAGAAAGTTAGCCTGTTTGTGGAAAAAAAATTTAGAGAAATCCTGTAAAGTTTCCAATTTTATCCTTAAACATATTTGTTCCAACATATAGATAAGCTTCTTTTTTTTTTTGGGTCCACTATCCACTTAATTCACGATAATCAATCGACGACTGATGCTGATCTATTAATTAGAAATTGGAAATTAGAATTATTAAGAAAATTAAGTAGCTTATAAAACAATCAATCACAAGAGTGTACCTTGGAACATCGCTTCCACATGCTTTAGAAACCAAAGCTAATCCTGAGACAGCGGCTCTAGCAGCACTTGCCTGTTTAGTAGTGGATTTTGTTCTCCAAGCGTGGAGATAAAATCTAGCAAGGCGCCTGGCTGGAGTGTGAACTTTGTTCATTGAACTTCCATGCTCAGCAACTACAGAATAAAGGCCAACTTCAATAGCTGCAGCTTCTTTCAGTTCTTCCTCTAGCATCTGAATTCTGGATTCCGATTCAGGTTTACTCTTTGACATAATATTTGCAGGAGCTCTTTTTTCAGTTGCTGAGGTACTGGTAGTATTCTTTGGTTCTTTTTTCTCCACTACTGTACTTTTAGCAATACTACTAGTTTCTATAGGTGTGTTTTCTTTCATTTCTTTCTTAATAATCTCAGTGTTCCCCAAAAATACATTTGCACTTGCAGAGTCTCTTATCTGAACAGACTTCACTGGCTTCAATCGGCCATGTGTGATCTGAGCTCCAAGAGCTTTACGAATGGAACTCATCGTACCTTGTCTTTTCATACTTTTAGCTATTTTGCTGTCTGACAAGTATCTTGTGTCATCAAGGAACAGTTCATCCTGTCCAAAATCATGTTCTGTTGTTTCATCCACACTACTTTGACTGTCCACACCTGCCTGAGTATGCATATGTGAAGATGTAATTTTTGATATCAATCTATCAATGTATTTTTCTTTAGATACTTGAGTATTTTCTTCACTTTTGCTTGTTCCACTGGCTGCCTCTTCGTGAATGTCATTCTGCAATTTAATGTCAGTAAAATCTTAAGCAGAAAATAACACTACAATGGACAGAAAATACAATTAACCAGAGATAATCTCATATTGCATCGCGAGTCTGATGTAGATGTAACAATGGTATCCCATGATTAACCTTATCCTTATTTCATTAGGTACTCTACTGGTACATAACTGGTGACATTCCAATCTAGATCAACTAACCACATTAAAAAGCTCAATTTGATTCTTCTTTTTCTTTGCCCTTTCTATTGAGGAAGAAATGTCTAGTTCTTACAACTGGCCAATGGGAATACAAGCCACAAGTTCCAGACCGGAGAAAAGTAGAAGCACGATATGAAATTCATAGGATCCTCAAGTTGCTTTTTGCAGATGATAAATTTCAAACCAGAACCGTTCAGATAATCCAAGGAATTTAAATGAGGTTGAGCTAACTGAATGCTTGTTAACCACTAGGATAATGAGTTTTAACATCAATACACTATAGTGTTTTACACAATCATATAAGTTAAAAGATAACTACTGATAATCGTCCATAATAAGTGGAAGTAAGAACCTGAAAAATAAGTCAGCTTTGTCAGTCAAATTACTTGCTACAATGGATTAAAATATACTGAAAGTTAAATGCTAAGATAATTTAACTCAAGTACCTTTACAACTCGAGATGGTGAGGGCCATGCCACCTTAAAAAACAGAAGAGTGAATAGTCGAGAAGGAATGCAAGGAAGAATCATCATCAGTAAAAGAAGCAGAAGCAGTTAATCATAATGATGGAATTTGATTGAACGCGAAATACCTTTACATTGTTAGATGGTGAAGCCCAAGCAGCTTCAAAAACAGAAGAGGCAAAAGTTGAGGAGGAGTGCGACGAAACATCATCATCAGTATAAGAAGCAGCATCCGAATCATCTTCAGCGTCATCAATCATTAAGTCTGATTCATGTTTATCTTTTGCTGGCTGAACCTTAACATATAGAGATGGTTGCAGCAAGCTTTTAGAACTCTTCTTGCAGTTTAAGGGAACACTAATAGCTAATGTTTCTTTGATAACTCCATATTCTGCAAAATTTATTGAAGCTGTCCCCAAGAGTTGACCTTGAGCTGCATTTTCCTTAGTATATTCGTACAAGGAGAACTCCAAATTATTCTTTAGAAATTTATCTTTGGATTTTTTCTCGCGACATAAAGTTAAGAATAAGGTGAAAGTCTTGTTAATTTCAAGATAGTCATCCTCAACAGAGGAAGTCACAAATCCAGAATTCCGATCACCATTCTCCCACTGAAGTAATACGGATTGAACAGACCTCAATGATTCTGATGGGGGCCATGGCCTAATCAACTGGATATGTACAATGTAATCAATTTGGAAAGAAGCACCCTTTTTCTTTTTCTTCCCAAGACCCATGGCTTGATAGTAACTTGCAATGCTCCTCTCAACTTAAAAAGTGGGAATTCTCATTTATGGAAAGTGTGGAAACGGTGTAAAGAAAAGAGAAGATTTTTACTTGATCAATACTATCTTTTGCTGGCAGAGTTTGTGAAGTTTTTAACTTGATGGGACAGTGAATTTGGCTTCTTTGTGGGAGACTGTTTATTGGGAAAATAATGAGTAGAAAGAAATGAAAAGCGAAGATGAACAAGTTATTATGCGTGCCTCCAACTACGTGAGAAAGTCGACAGAATGTGACTAAACAAATGTACGTGACTTAGGACTAATGTCCCAATCCGACTCTCCACCGCCCAACTTTGTTGAAATAAGATATAACTAAGACCCTGTAATTATACTTATTAATTTTGTGGTTTGCCACTAATACTGACTAATGCCTAACCATTACCTATATTAAATATTCGGTTTGGACTAGATAATCTGTTACTTGTTCTTGTGCATTCACCTAATAACATTAACACTTACCTTTTAAATAAGCTTTAATGCTTTTTCCTCAAGGTACAAGAGTTTATGCTGTTGATATAAAGTGGATGAACCAATCCCTTGCTGATCTAGCGGTGCTGTTACCATAAGAATAAGGTAGCAACTAACAATATATTTACCGGCAAGGATTGTGGTGGAGTGGTAAGTACTCCTTCATCCTTAACCAGAAGTCTCGATTTCGAACCCCGAAGTATAAGAGTTAAGTAGCGTACACAATTAGAAAGTGAATGTTGCAAGGACATTATCAATTCGCATTTCTTACTTCCGAATTTTGTTCATATCAATACTCCCTTCGGTACATAATAATTGATTTTATAATTTTTTTTATGGTCCAAAATAAGTGATTTTACCAGATTTCAAGAATTTTGAATTAATTATTTTTTCCCCTACATTGCCCTTGAAATAAATAATGTTGGAGTATGTGTTATGAGTTTTTATGTGAAGAGATAGTAAAAGTTAATATGATCAATTTAATTGTTAATTAATGTTAAAAGGTGAATTTCTTATATGTGTAAAAACAACCAAAAAATCACTTATTTTGGACCGAAGGGAATAATACAGTAGAAGTTAAAAAGGAGCACACGAAGCTCCTCTATCGATCCGTTCAATTCTAGACATAATTTTGATTTACAAATGTATGGAAAGGTGCAGATTGCAAAACACGAGCAATTGCCACAATTAAATGAAACCTTGCTTCTGTTCCCCGCAGATTCCTGACATACAGTTTCTCGTCTCTATTAAACCAATTGTGTTCATGGAAAAACTCCCAATATCATTACCTCGTTTATCAACAACGTAATATAGAGGAACCTTTCAAGATTAGAGTCCTCGCATTCACCATTTCACCTCAATCCCAAAAGTTTTCGGGAAAATTCAAAGGAAATAAAAAAAGGAAGTGACTCTATTTTTATTACCATCGACATTCTAGTCATCATCTTTCTTATTCACGAAATCTTCATACAGACACCTATGAAAATCTTCCCAAAATTGAATGTGGAGACTTATTTTCTTTCTTTCTATTGTATGCAATAAATAAAAGCTTAAGCACTTTCTACATCTGCAATGTATAGCTAGTTCTAAATCTGAATAAAGCTGGAACAGAGTTGTAATATCTTATCAAATATAATGACTTTTCTGATACCGAATAGAGCAAAATATGTACAAAAGTTCATTGTTTTCTTATGAATTAGTTAAGGTAGTCCATTGTCTCCACTAATATGCAACTGAGACATAGTTTAAAGCTGATTGATTGATAAATAAAACCCAAAGAAAAGAAGGCAAAAACAATAGCTCAGCTTTAAAAAAGGAAATTATCGATGTCCAATGTTAATCAACACGATAGTTGGCATGCATGTGGAGCTTAGTATTGCATTTCACCCACATACTGATGGGCAGTTCGAGCGGACCATTCAAATCCTTTGTTATTGATTTCAGAGGACAGTGGGATCAATTTCTACCATTGACAGAGTTTGCTTACAACAACTTTTTATTAGCCAATGACGAAAACAGCCTTGGTTGATTCTCGACTTTTGATACTATTTAGATACAAACCAGTATACAGTGGCACCCTCAAATAATCAACCTAAGGACGTGGTATCATCTCTCATTTCTCTCTTCAATCATTCAACATTAACAAATTCAGGTAAATAGAAGAGACCACCTTCAGCATCTGGTTGATTCTTGACTTTAATTTGATCTAACCACTTTCACTCCGGTTGGGTTTTGAGGACGTGAATCCAACCTGATTAATAATCCTTAGAGCAAAAATATGAAACTGAACATAAATTATAGTGCAAACACATGAAGATTCAATAAGCAAGCTCATTAAAATGCACCTGATAATCTTCACTACTGGGAATCCAGTCGTTTCTCGCCGGATTAGTGTTGAACTCTTTGGCTTTGCCATTCTCATGACCGCCATTTAATTGAAGATTGTAAATGTTACCATCCGTTTGATTGACCATCTTTATAAACCCACTTCCAGTCTGCCAAGAATTGAACATTAACCCAATAAAAATATGAAGAAGACAATTCGAAGCAACAACAACAAGCCCAATGAAATCGTAACACAGATATATCTCACAAGTAGGGTCTTGGAATAATAACACAATTCGAAGGTCACAGATATATCTGTATGAAACATACAACGAATGATGGATGTATATCTCAAATTTAAACTCTCTATATATAAAAAGTATACAAAAGCAAAATAAAAAAATTGTTACATGCTAAAAAGGTACACTAACTACTTTTATAAAAATACATGTGAAAATTTACTAAAATTTCGACAAATATTAAATTCTGATCCGTAATGTTAAAATAAATTCAATATTACCGTGTGATGCTGTTTGTCAATGGAAACCAACTCACTGTAGTACCGAGTTTCCACAAACTCTTCTTGCTCCGAGCTGTTATTACTTTCAGAAAAGATACTACCAGCCTGATCAAAATTCAAAAGAAGTTATCACAAAAGATTACAATAATTTAAATTCTATTAAAGGAATGTAAGAGTAATTAGCAGAAAGCGAGGAGCAGAGTACTTGAGACTGAAGAGACCGGAGATTGACAAGTTCTGGAATAGGGAAATCTTCTAAAGGGGTTGTCGGCGAGACTGAATCAGGTTCACTGCGGTTAGGTTTGGCGAGTCTTTTAGGTGCTTGAGCATCGAACAGGGCTTTGACTTGGTTGGTGATTTGGAGCTGCTGATGTTCGTCTAAAACCTCGTCGCTCCGACTAGGTTTGATCACCGTCAGATGTCGTTCCATGATAGGAGTTGGGTTGGAAAGATTACTATTTTCAGAGGGTAAAAAGCTAATCGGCGGGGGTCAACACCTACTGATTATCAATACGAATTAAGAACACTCTAGTTTACAAACAAACCATGGGCGCCTACTACACTGTTGCTTGTTGCCACGTCCCTATTGTCTCACCAAACTAGTTGAACGATTTGGTAAATTTGCAATCTTACATTTTAAACTTCAATGTTCCTCAGTTCCTTAATTTCCATGACCTTTAGACTATTCAATCATTGATATATATCAAGTTTTTTTTAATTATAGAAGCATAGCTTGTTATGTGTTGTCACTTGACTCTTTATGCTCTAACAGGAACCCCTTAATTGGTATATTAGATGTCAAAACATTAGTCCTTACATTGCTTTTAAATATTTTGAATTATGTTTGAATTTACACAATAATTTAGATGTTTTGACCTTTATCTTTGAACACTTTCACATAAATGGTCGTTGCTGGTTATTATTTTTCTGATCTTTTTTATAGTTAATGATTTATTTTTTTGCTTTTTTCTGATGTTATTGTCTCGTCTATTGAGATGAGGGTCTTCCGGAAACAGTCTCCCTACTCCCAGGGTAGGAGTAAGGTCTGCGTACATTCTATCCTCTCAAATCCACTAGTAAAATTTCACTGGGTTATTATTGTTGTTGCTTGCCAACATTCAGTTCAATCGCTTGATTTTGTGGAGTGGTAATGGTACAAATTGTTAGATTTGAATTTTAATGTAAGACAATAACTTAATTCTACTTGCAGGAAACCAATCCCAAAGGATGTCATGAGAAGGGGGAAAAACTCTAACAGAAGATCTGGAAGCACAAATCAAATAGGCAAGAATCCAGTTATAACCGCGCGTTCTATGGAAACTGGATATTCGAATCAATCATCTACGGAATGCATAAATCAATCGGCATAAGATGATCAATCAATCAATATAGAAGATCAATCATGTGGATATTCGAATCAACCATTTATGAAAGGCATCAATCAATCAGTATAGAATATCCTCTGAAAATATTCTCTCCAACAGCTCACAAGGAAAAGGAAATCAAGAAAGCAACGAAAGAAAAAATCTACCCTATTTTTGGAATGAAATCATCGTGATTGATTCTAAAAATCAACTCCCTTGGGTTGCTGCTCAATCATTACACTATCACGCTATGAACAATGGGGACCAACTCACCATATATTCTATAGAAGATGCCAGGATTCATATACTTTGATAAAATCAAAATCAATCTCTTTGTTCTACTTCAAACAAACACGGTAGTCTGTCATAGATTTCTTGTGTAGCTAAGAAGAGAGAGAGAGAAAGAGAGACAGAGAGAAAGAGAGAAGAACACTGATGAAACATTGTATCAATTATAAGAGAGAAGAACAAAGTGACCAAAAGGTTGTTGGTGTATATCAACATCAACTCATCTGTACTAAGTCACTTCATATTTGAAAGAGATCACCCTTACAACCCAAGGGAACTAGACGTAAGAATCACTCTGAATCCGAACCAGTATAAAACACTCTGTGTCATTTACTTTCTGCAAGTTACTTTCTTATATTTAATTTTGAAAATCTCAATCGACTAGAACGCAAGTTAGTCGACTATCTCGCAAAAGAAAGAATAAATTTCAATCCCCCTCCCTGCACGTTCACTAACTTCATTATCAATGATTGTGAATATTTTGCTGCTCAAGTTTTTTCCCTGTTTTTCCGCCATAACAGTAACTATAGCTTCATCTGTCAACTCAACTGCTATGTCCCAAATGAATCATCAGCTAAATTAAGAAATATCAAGGGTTTATTCTGGGTCGAGAGTTAATAGATGGGTAGATGATCAAAGCGGATTGAGTTTTAGAGAAATGAGTGGGTGTAATTTTAATGTGTAAAAATACATGTGGCATGCTTATAACATACCACATGGCTATTTTAAAATGTCAAAATTGATCAGGTCTGGTCTGTTAATTATAGGGGCATGTTTGAGCTAAAAAGAAAACGTTGAGGATATTTTTAGACTAAAAGATTAATGAAGGATATTTTTGAATTATTTTTAATACGTTAAGAATATTTTTGGCCCTTTCTCTTATTAAAAATGTCAAAAAGGTCAATTAATCTAAAATTAATGAAATATTTTCCATAAATTATTATTTTACAAATATTAAAATTCGCAATAAATATTTTACTTGGTCTTCCATATGTAGTAGTGATGCAGGGAGTGCTTTTTCAGTTGTAGTTTTATACTACATAATTAACCTCTTTAGTAATATATATATTTTTTGTTTTTATTTAATTATTATTTAAACTTGATTCAATAACTTAAAATAATTATTCATTTTTTACATTTCAGACTCTTCTTTTAAATATTTCTCGTCATATTTGATTACAATATTTCAATCATAGTAATTTAACCAATTCCTAGATATCCTTATGTTTAAGTTAGAGAATCATATTAAAAAACTATTCCTAATTAAAGTTCAATTAGTACATTACTACATTCGTTGAGGAAAATAATAATAACCGTTAGATGTAGATATTAGGACTTCCAAACAAAATTTTCGCTCCTTTTCTTTATGCAAAAAGCTTCGATAATCATTCTGTTTGCCTCACATAATGAATTGGCTAATTCAATAGAAGCGGTAAATGTCTATCTACATTAAGTTGTTTAACTCAGTGCACGTAAAGCTAAAACAACTAAAAAAAATTTGCATAGTCTTGCTACACTGTTATGTCGAGGAAGAAGCAAACCTGAAAATAAAAAAGATATAGAATACCAAATTTTAATGTGAAAAACCCTTCAAATCGAAGGTAAAAACCACGGGATCACGAAGATCGAAAAAACTCCAGTATAACAATAAGAGGGTTATAGTGGAGTTTTTTGGATCTTTGTGATCTCGTGATTTTTACCTTCGATTTGAAAGGTTTTACACGTTAAAATTTAATTTTCTTTATCTTTTTTATTTTCGGGGTTGCCTCTTCCTCGACATAACAATGGTATTAGAGTTTTTTGGATCTTTGCGATCCTGTGATTTTTACCTTCGATATTTGAAGGGTTTTTCACGTTAAAATATGGTGTTCTTTATCTTCTTTATTTTCGGGGTTGCCTCATCCTCGACATGACAGTGGTATCAGAGCCTTTGGTTATTTATCCGGGTTATTACAGAATGGAGGCGAATATGAGCAAGATGGTATGTTTAAATGGGAGAAAATATAATGTTTGGGGAAGCAAAATGAACGATTTGTTGTTCGTGAAGAAGATGCATCTACCCATTTTTGCAGCTCATAAACCCGAGAGTATATCGGATGAAGATTGAGATTTCGAGCACCAACAAGTATGTGGATATATATGACAATGGGTTGAAGATAATGTCCGCAATCATATTGTGAATGAGACACATGCGAGATCGTTATGGGAAAAGCTAGAGACTCTTTATGCTTCAAAAGCTGGGAATAACAAGTTGTTCCTGCTAAAGCAATTGATGACCTTTAAATACAAGGAAGACATCCTTATCCTTGATCATATAAATGATTTTCAGGGCGTCTTTGATCAGTTGTCTGGAATGGGAGTTAATTTTGATGATGTGATACAAGGACTTTGGCTTCTTAATACTCTGCCAAACTCTTAGGAAACTCTTCGTGTTTCTTTGACAAATTCAGCTCCTGGAGGTAAGGTGACCATGGAATATGCCAAGAGTGGTGTGTTGAACGAGGAAGTAAGCAGAAAATCCCAAGGTTCATCTTCACAAGCAGATATCTTGGTTACAGAAGGCTAGGGGAGAGATAGAGCAAGAGGCTCGAGGAATAGAGGTAAAAGTAGAAGTAAGTCAAGGTCCAAATACCATAATATTACATGTAACCACTGTGGGAAGAAAGGACACATCAAAAGGTTTTGCCACAAGTTGAAGCAAAACACTAGAGAAGGAAAGAAAGTTAAAAATAACGAGAACAGTGTTGTTGTTATTTTTTCGAGATGACCTTATTTTTTCTTATGATGAAAACGTCATCAACTTGGTATCCCGTGAGACGAGCCGGATAGTAGATTCTGGAGCTACCTCACATGTCACACCAAGAAAAGACTTTTTCTTATCTTATACTCTTGTTGATTCTGGAGTGTTAAAGATGGAAAATGCCAGTGAAGTTAAGGTATTTGGTGCTGGCACAGTTTGTTTGAAAACTAATAATGTTTCAATGTTAGTTCTTTAAGATGTCAAGTATGCTCCAGACATTCCTTTCAATTTGATCTCCGCAGGAATATTAGACGATGAAGGTTACCATAATGCCCTCTTTAATGGACAATGGAAGCTCACAAAGGGCTCGTTAGTAGTGGCTCGAGGAGTCAAGTCTGGTCATTTATATGTGACACAGGGCTCTATTCTTAATGACTCCATAAATCTGGTGAAACTTGATACTTTATCATAATTATGGCATAAAAGATTGAGTCATATGAGTGAGAGGGGGATTACGTATTTGGCTAAGAAAAGTTTTCTTTCTGGAGTGAAACAAGCAAATTTGAAAAGGTGTATCCATTATTTAGCTTGCAAACAGAAAAAGGGTTTCCTTTTATAGCCATCCTCCTTCAATAAATCCCGACTTATTGGAGCTAGTGATCTCGTCCAAGTCACACCTCTATTTGAGGTTATGAAACGGTCATGCAATAGTAATACCCAACAGAGAGTATGGGTCGAATTCCACAGGGAGCTATATGAATGAGATTAAGAAGTATCTATTTTGGTGAATGAGCTTGAACTATCTTAAATTACACTTCCACAAGATTTGTTTGATTCTTGGTCTAGTTTAAACTAAGATTGCAAGATAAATGATTCAAAATAAGAAATTATTTTTGTTGTTGTTTTCAAATAATGTAAAAGGCCTAAGGCTATGACCTTCACTTAGGTTTTTGCCTAACATGTTGTAAACTTTAAAGCTTATTTCGTTAGCCGGGGTGGATTATAGATATCAACACTCAAGTACCCACTCAATACCTCTCGATAAGAGAGTGATTTTAACCAATTTGGTTTTCTCAAGTCCAAATGAGTATTGAACAAAACAGTTGATAAAATGCTCAAGTCGGGTTTTACTATTTCTAGGTTCAACCCTTTAATTGGGACTATCAATCTCTTGATTTTATCCCAAATTCTTGTTAGCCAAGTTTTCCTAGACTAAGTCTCTCTTTCTCAAGGAGAGACCAAGTCAAATAGGCATAAACTAATGTTTGCACCATTAATTCTACAATTAAAAGCAAGAACAAGGCTAAATATTAAACACACAACCATAAACAAACCATAAATTACACACTCATTAGGTTTACACACTAGGGTTGGGTCATAGCCCTAGTTAAAAATCTAGCTACTCATAATGGGTATAGAAGAAAATGAAAAAGAAAAGATGATAAAACTCATATTGCAAGATTAAAAGATAAAAGTCCAATGTTAAATCACCCAAGTAAGCTAAATTTGCCTAAAGAGAAAAGGAAAAATGGCTACAAGACTTTCAATATTCAAAACTTGACCTAATTTCATGAAACTAGTGTATTTATACAAAGCTGGAATTTTCGAACAAAAGTGCTCTTTCGGAGGTTCTGTGGCCGCACAATTCCATGTGCGGTCCGCACTTCTCTTCAGTCTTGATATGAGTTGACTCTGCGGCCGCACAATTCTTGGTACGGCCGCACAAGGCTCTTCTACGGATCACACATTTCTGAGTGCGGCCGCGTAGCTGGTTTCTGTGGCAGCATAATTATTTTGCGGTCCGCATTTCTCTTTGAGCTTGAAATGAGACTCTCTGAACTTTAGTTCTTGCATAGCTTCTGCGGCCGCACAATAATTGTGTGGTCTGCACTTTGCACTTGGACTCTGTTAAATTTTCTTCACATTCTGCGGCCGCAGATGAAAATCTGCGGTCCGCACTTGAGCTTATGTGTCAGATTTTTGTCCTTGAGTTCAAATCACTCCTTCTTGAGTTGGATTTCATCTTAGTGGCTCATTTTTCAATACTCCTGCAACTAAGCATATTTCATCAGCTTTCGGTAATACAACTAAACACTTTTGGACTAAAACAAAAGCTAAAAGGCAGCCAAAATCCCTACTTATCATCTAGTACACTCTAATTTCTGTGGTTCTTTTGAAGTATAGTCAAAAGGTGGTGCACTTTACTTTGTGACCTTCATTGATGATCATTCTCGTAAGCTATGGGTCTACCATTTGAAATCTAAAGATCAAGCACTTGGCTTGTTTAAGGAATTTTAGGCCTTAGTTGAGTGACAGGTGAGGAAGAAATTAAAATGTATTCACACTAACAATAGTGGTGAATATTGTGGTCCATTTGATAACTATTTTAAGGAATAAGAAATTCGTCATCAGAAAACTCCGCCCAAGACGCCTCAATGGAATGGTTTGGCAAAGACGATGAATAGAACTCTAGTTGAAAGATTTAGATGCCTGCTTTCAGAGGCTAAACTTCCAAATACATTTTGGGCGGAAGTACTTAACACTGTTGCCAATGTTATCAATTTGTCTCATGCTGTTTCCTTGGATGGTGATGTCCCGGACAAAGTTTGGTTTGCCAAAGATGTTTCTTATGATCACCTGAGAGTTTTTGGGTATAAAGCTTGTGTGCATGTTCCTAAATATGAGAGATCGAAACTGGATGTCAAAACTAAACAGTGCATCTTTATCGTTTATGGTCAAGATGAGTTCGGGTATCGTTTTTATGATCCTATTGACTATAAACTTATTAGAAGTCGTGATGCAATATTCTTTAAAGACCATACTATTGAAGATATTAACAAAGCAGAGAAGATAGCTTCTCAGAGTAATGAGAGCTTAGTTGATATTGATCCAGTTTCAATTGCTAAAGCACCTATTGCACATGAAGGAACCCAAGACAATAATCAAGATAGTGATCAAGATCAAAATAACCATCATGGTGGAGGTGCTTTGGATTCTCCAGTTGATGAAGTTGTGGTTGATCAGCAACCAATTCCTGCTCAGGTAACTACTTCGAATACTCCTGAAACCTCTCTTAGAAGATCTACAAGGGAGAAGCAAAAACCCATGCGCTATCCTCCTGATGAGTATGTACTTTTGACTGACATGGGAGAACCTGAGAGCTATGATGAAGCCATGCAAGATACTCACAAAGATCAGTGTATAGAAGCCATGGAAGATGAGATGAAATCACTCCATGAGAATGACACATATGAGTTAGTGAAATTGCCGAAAGATAAGAGAGCTTTATCTAATAAATTGACATTCAGAATAAAGCAAGATAACCATACCTTTGTGCCGAGATACAAGGCGAGGTTAGTTGTTAAATTTTTGGCCAGAAGAAAAGAGTTGACTTTGATGAAATTTTCTCCCCTGTTGTGAAGATGTCTTCTATTCTTGTGGTTCTGGGCTTAGCCGCAAGTATAGATTTAGAGGTTGAGTATATGGATGTTAAGACTGATTTTCTTCATGGTGATTTAGATGAGGAGATTTATATGGAGCAGCCTGAGGACTTCGTCGTTAAGCTTGCAGATAAGCATGCGTTTTGGAGAAAATTGGCAGGCATGGATCCTGTCAATAGTTTCTCAACTTGAAGACATATTTGGCCCCTTGGTTGGAGGGGGAGTGGGCACATGCCTATGTTGTCCAACCAAAGGCCCAATAGCCTAATCCTATTCTCTTTTGGTTTTCGTTCCTATTTGGAATTGGATTCGGTTTTTATTCCTATTTAGAGTTGGTTTTGGTTTTAAGAGAAAGCACCATTTATTATCTATAAATAGGACAACCTTGGAGAATTGTTTTGGGCTCATCGGTACAAGTCTTTGAAAGACTTAAGCACATAAGAGTGGTTTTTGAGAGAGTTTTCATCAAGAGAGAAGAGAAAAGAAAAGTACTCGTTTTGCTGCAGATTTTATTCCGACCAGACTTAAGCACATAAGAGCGATTTTTTATAGAGCTTTCATCAAGAGAGAAGAGAGAAGAGAGAAGAGAGAAGAGAGAAGAAAAGTATTCGTTTTGATGCATATTTTATTCCGACTAACCAACTTCAAATTCCGTTTACTGATTCGTTAACCATTGGATCAGACAGAAATTTAGACCGAGTGTTCTTAACATCTTGGTCTTTGATTTGAATGGTGAAGATCAAATTTGTAGGTCTGTAGTATCTGATTTCGAGCCCAGAACAACAGCTCTAGTTTTGTGACTACTCTTTCTTCAATTGATTTGGTGTTGCTCCTTGTTTGACACTTGTTGTGTAGCCAATTTGGAGAATTTTTTAACTCTCTTATTGTTGTAGTTAAGTTTTTTGGATCTTTATGATCCCGTAATTTTTACTTTCGATTTGATGGGTTTTTCACGTTAAAATTTGGCGTTCTTTATCTTTTTTATTTTCGGATTTACTTCTTCCTCGATATATACACTAGAATATAAGACAGAACTTTAGAAGAATTAAAGTGCAATAATTGTTTTGGAGGAGGGGGGGGGGGGGGGGTGGAGTACGGGGTTCGTGAAGTTGTGATGAAATGGTGTTAGAATTCCCCCTCCCCCAATAAAAATTTTCCATTACGACCAAGACAAGGAGACAAGTGATGGATTAGGAATTTCAAAGATAAGTATAGGTAAAACTAGAAAGTTGAATCAGTCCTAAATTAAATATATGCGTAATTGGCGATGACAATGTATACGCATTGGAAACGCACAAAAGAATTGAGGTATATGTATGTAAAGTTGTAAATTGTTCTAGCTAGCTAGCCTACCACTGTATTGCATACAATGCATGCATGTCAGACAAGGTGAAATAAAAACTTTCAAGAACTTGAAAAATGTAAGCTTGCCACTAATTAATGGCCGATACCCTTTCGGCTGGGGCCAGAAGCTAACGTGTACATTCTTTGATTCCTCGTATTATTATTGTTTCTGTTTTTCGTTCTTGTACTAGTGTACGATTTAGACAAATTAGCGTCATTTATTGCAGCTCCGGCACCATGATAGACTTCGGGGCTCTCCACATTTTTGTTATTCTTAGCCGCAGGGGCATGTAGGAGAACTCTGTTATCGCTTTTGTGTTAAAACTCAGAAAATCAGAAGAACTGTTAGAAGAAACAGAAAATATATATAAACGATAAATAATATTCCGAGTCCACAATTTTCTTGTGTGTCCTTAAGGAATTTTAACCCCCTCACAAGTTGCCAAGGTAATGGATTAAATACTCCCAGGATG
>ML346380.1:0-28289 GCA_005239505.1 Nicotiana paniculata
GCCTGGCTAACGCCAGGGTAGGGCTGGTGTTTCAGCCCAAACGCCTGGCTAACGCCAGGTAGGATCAGTGTGTTTGGCTCTGTCGCCCGGCTATCGCCCGAGTGTCTCCTTTTGCGTATTTTTCGACGTATTTGCATCCTTTTAGCTCCGTTTCCATCTCCACTTCACCTACACATGAAATAAACTCCATTAAGCACATAACAAGTGTAATTTTATCATTAATGCGCATAAAATGTAAGGTATATCACATGTTAAACTATGCATTTTAGTCTCGCATCCGGGATATATGATTTAATTAAGGCAAGGGGATCCTAGACCGTTGATTAAAAATGATCAACGGCCAAGATTGGTCAAGGGGCTTTGGGTCGGGCAGATAAGGCATTGGGCTAATTATAAGGGTATTGAGTTGGTTAATTTTAGGCTAAAATTGAAAAATAAAAAGGCTGTTTATTAAATACCCAAAGTAATTGAATAAAAAATTAATTTGTAAAATAATTAACTAATTACAAAAGTGATTTTATGCATGGAAATGTTTTAAAAGTAATTATTTAGTATTTAAAAATGCAATGGACTAATTTCCGGTAAAAATAACACGAAAATTATATACATGGGCTATAATTACAAAGTTATTGCGATTATAGCCAAAAAGGTACCAATTTGGCTATTTATGGAATGATTTGGACTCAATAGGACCATAATAGTAATATTAAATCAAGACAGGTTTTTTTTAAATCACTTGTGATGCAATTTTATGATTATTTATTAGAAATAAAATACTGAGCCAATTAATAAAAAATTGTGAAAAAATACCAATTGGCACTAATGCATGATTTTGAAGACATATATGCAATTAAAAAAAAATTATTTTGGTAAAAATTGGGTATCAACAGTTGCCCCTCTTTAACCGCAAAGAATGAAAGTGTTGTCGGATAAAGATATGATGGCCAATTTTGACCGAGTGAAATGGTTTGATATTTAGGCCGCACTCTGGCTTCTGAGCTGCCTGCATATCCCTGGTTTTACGGTAATCAGGTTGTGTGCAGTTCCCGATTCATCGGCGAAATATATTGATGAAGTCATCACAAGAACGAACACAATGTTTTGGGATAGGCGAAGGATGGGTCATGGTGAGAGGCCAGGTTTTGAGATAACTGAAGGAACCAGAGAGGGATTGCGGTTGATTACCGGGCCACCTGCAAGTAAAGATACTACAAGCATATATTCATGCGAAAATTTAAACATGATGCAGTTTCCCTTCGGGCGGTTGAGGATGACGTCCTTAGACCATGATGTCCTGGGCCATGAATTGTTCGGTGAGAGATTCGCAGGCCATGAAATGATGTTCTCGGGCCATGAGGATGGTGCCTCTGAACTATGATGCCTTTGAATAATGATATGCAAGTCGAGAGAGATCCTCAGGCCATGACATGGTGTCTTCCGGCTATGAGGATGATGCTTTTAGACTATGACGCCTTTGGATAGGTTGGCGATATTTCAGCCCATAAGATGCAATAATATGATGTCAACAAGACAAGCCTTAGTCTTGTGAAGGGCAGAGCTTAGCTCGAAAGAAGAGCAAAATAGATAATGCCGGAGAGACAGCGCTTAGTCTCAGCGAAAGAATGTAAATTGGAGGTAGATCTTAACCTCATGCAGGTATGGAGACAGAGCTTAGTCTCATGCAAATGAAGGCAGAGATTAGCCTTATGCAGATGGAGGCAGAGCTTAGCCCCATGCAAGTGGAGGTAGAGCTTAACCTCATGCAAGGTGGAGACAGAGCTTAGTCTCATGCAAGATGCGGGACAAGGCTTAGTCCCATGCAAATGAAGGCAGAGATTAGCCTTATGGAAAAGGAAGGCAGAGGTTAGCCTTATGCAAATGGAAGCAGAGCTTAGCCTCATGCAAGATTAACCTCATGCACGATGTGGAGACAGAGCTTAGTCTCATAAAAATGAAGGCAGAGATTAGCCTTATGCAAATGGAGGCAGAGATTAGCCTTGTGCAGATAGAGGCATAGCTTAGCCTTATGCAAGATATGGAGGTAGAGCTTAACCTCATGTAAGATGTGGTACAGGACTTAGTCTCATGCAAATGAAGGCATAGATTAGCCTTATGCGAGTGCGGAAGGCAGAGATTAGCCTTATGCGAGTGCGGAAGGCAGAGATTAGCCTTATGCGAGTGAGAAAGGCAGAGATTAGCCTTATGCAGAAAGTAAAATGACTAGTAGATAGTAGCAGAATTTCTTAGCTGGTAGAAAATTTTGATAACGTGATTTGTGAGGATTGTGAATTTGCGGCATGTCTATCCTTTGTCCCTGCACCCAAAGAAAAATCGTGAGTTCTGTAGATAGGGGAGGTTGATTCGTGCCCCCGCTGGCTTTGCTTGTCCTGCTTTGCTTGGTTTGATGATCCCGTTTGCATGATCGGGGTAGCGTTTGGCTAAACAGAGTTACCTTACAAGCAAGCATGCATAGTTTTGTAAAGACATAGTAAAAATGTACGTTAAGAACTTTAGATGAACCGACAATAGTGACAAGATCTGAGACATTGCAACCTATTTTGCTATAGAATTTTGAGGGTCCTCCTCAAAATTCTTCCCCAGTTAGATGGATTGACATCTCTGACTGTTGTACATGCTATGATCGGCTGAACTTGCTTCGTAATTTTGAGGGTCTTCCTCAAAATTCTGCCCCAGTTTCCAATTGTGAAGGAAATAAGATTCTTATTGAATTGTGGCCGAACCCATAGGGCTTCCTACATATCCCCTCTTAAATGGGAATTAGGTCAGTCGTAGTTCAATTTACATCATTTTAGAAAAGTATAAAGAGTTACACATAGTATCGCTTGACTGCATCTGAATTGATCGGTTTTGGCCAGACTTCTCTGTCCATTTCTGCAAGTATGAGAACTCCTCCTGTCAATACCCTGTGAACCATGTATGGACCCTGCCAATTGGGAGAGAATTTCCCTTTGGCTTCATCTTTATGCGGAAAGATATTCTTCAACACCAGCTGCCCCAGTGTGAACTGTCTAGGCTTAACTCTTTTGTTGAAGGCTCTGGTCATTCTGTTCTGATAAATCTTTCCGTGACACACTGCATTCATCATTTTCCCGTCTATGAGGGCTAGTTTCTCATAACGGCTCCTTATCCATTATTTGTCGTTGAGCTCAGCTTCTTGTATGATTCTCAAGGAAGGAATCTCCACTTCAGCAGGAATAACAACTTCCGTACCATAAACCAGTAAGTAAGGAGTTGCCACGGTTGATGTGCGGACTGTGGTGCGGTATCCCAATAAGGCAAATGATAGCTTTTCATGCCACTGTTTGTGATTTTCTACCATCTTTCTCATTATCTTCTTGATATTCTTGTTGGCGGCATCAACAGCTCCATTGATCTGAGGTCTATAGGCTGTGGAATTCTTGTGCTTGATTTTGAAAGCTCGCACATGGCCTTCATCAGGTCACTGTTGAGATTGGAAGAATTGTCGGTGATGATTGATTCAGGAACTCCGAACCGACAAACAATCCGGTCGCGGACAAAGTCTGCCACGACTTTCTTAGTTACTACTTTGTAAGATGCTGCTTCGACCCATTTTGTGAAGTAATCAATAGCTACCAAGATGAACATGTGCCCATTTGAGGCGGTGGGTTCGATCGAACCGATGACGTCCATTCCCCAGGCGGCGAATGGCCAAGGTGAGCTAGTTGCATTGAGCTCATTCGGTGGTACTTTTATCATATCTGCATGTACCTGACATTGGTAGCACTTCTGAACATACTGGATGCAGTCTGTTTCCATGGTCATCCAGAAATAACCGGCTCTAAGTATCTTTTTGGCCAAGACAAAACCATTCATATGTGGGTTGCAGGTCCCAACATGTATTTCTTTAAGTAGGTTAGAAGTTTCCTTTGCGTCAGCACATCTTAGTAATCCCAAGTTGGGAGTTCTCCAGTATAGGGTTCCTCCGCTGTGAAAGAAACTGTTGGACAACCTCCAAAGCGTACGTTTCTGTGTATGATTTGCATGCTCTAGGTACTCCCATTTTGCCAAGTATTCCTTCATGTCGTGGTACCAAGGCTTCCCGTCTCCTTCCTCTTCAACATGCGCGCAATATGCTGGCTGGCTATGGATCTTCACTGGAATAGGATCAATGAAGTTTTTATCCGGATGTTGTATCATGGATGATAATGTGGCCAGTGCATCGACAAACTCGTTCTGAATTCTGGGGACGTGCCGAAATTCTGTCTTTGTGAACCTCATTCTCAATTCCTGCACATGGTGCAAATATGGCAATATCTTGGAATTCTTGGTGGCCCATTCTCCTTGTACTTGGTATATAAGCAAATCTGAATCGCTGATTACCAGAATTTCTTGAATATTCATGTTGATGGCCATGTTGAGTCCTAGTATGCAAGCTTCGTACTCTGTCATGTTGTTGGTGCAAGGAAATTTGAGTTTGGCAGATACCGGGTAGTGTTGGCCAGTTTTCCGATACCAAAACAGCTCCAATGCCGACTCCTTCAAAATTTTCCGCTCCATCAAAGAACATCCTCCAACCATCGTAGGACTCAGTAATGTCTTCTCCTATGAACAATATTTCTTCATCGGGAAAATAGGTTTTCAAGGGTTCGTGTTCTCCTCCCACATGATTTTCTGCAAGATGATCTGCCAATGCCTATCCCTTGACCGTTTTCTGAGTCACATAGATGATGTCGAACTCACTCAGTAGGATTTTCCACTTAGCCAGCTTGCCAGTGGTCATGGGTTTCTAGAAGATATACTTCAAGGGATCCATCCTTGATATGAGATATGTTGTGTAGGCACAAAAGAAGTGTCTCAGCATCTGAGAGACCCAGGTTAGAGTGCAACAGGTATGTTCCAATAGAGAATACCGTGCCTCGTATGGAGTGAACTTCTTACTCAGATAATAGATAGCATGTTCCTTTCTTCCTGTCTCGTCATGCAGCCCTAGAACGCAACTGAAAGCTCCATCTAGTACTACAAGGTAGAGTAATAAGGGTCTACCTGGCTCTGGCAGAACCAAAACTGGTGGCATTGATAGGTATTCCTTGATTCTGTCGAAGGACTTTTGACAATCCTCGGTCTATTTGGTTGCAGCGTCTTTCTTTAACATCTTGAAGATTGGTTCACATATGACTGTGGGCTGGGCTATGAACCGACTGATGTAATTTAGCTATCCCAGAAAACTCATTACATCCTTCTTGTTCTTTGGTGGTGGCAGCTCCTGGATAGCTTTGACTTTTGATGGATCCAGTTCCATTCCTCAGCGGCTGACGATGAACCCAAGCAATTTTTCGGCAGGAACCCCGAATGCATACTTTGCAGGGTTTAATTTCAGGTTGTATTTCCGCAATCTGTTGAAGAACTTCCTCAAATCTACTATATGATCTGTGGCTTTCTTGGACTTGATAATGACGTCGTCCACGTATACCTAGACCTCCTAATGTATCATGTCATGGAATATAGTAGTCATAACGCTCATGTATGTGGCCCGAACATTCTTTAGGCCGAATGGCATCATCTTATAACATTATACTCCCCACGGCGTGATGAAAGCCGCTTCTCAGCGTCCTCCTCATCTATCCAGATCGGATGGTAACTGGCGAAGCAATCCACAAATGACTGGAGCTCATGTTTGGCACAATTGTCGATTAGTATGTGTATGTTTGGGAGAGGGAAAAAATCTTTTGGACTGACTCGGTTAAGATCCCGGTAATCGACGCAAACTCTGACCTTTCCATCCTTCTTTGGTACTGGCCCGATGTTGGCTAACCATGTTGGGTATTCAACCACCCTGAGGACCTTGGCGTTGATTTGTTTGGTGACTTCCTCCTTGATTTTAAAACTCATGTCGGGCTTGATCTCCCGGAGCTTCTGCTTCACTGGTGGACACATTGGATTGGTGGTCAACTTGTGAGCCACGATAGATGTACTTAGTCCGGTCATATCATCGTACGACCATGCAAATATGTCTTCATACTCCTTCAGGAATTGTGTATACTCTTCTTTCTCTGGTGGTGACAGGTGGATGCTGATGCGGGTTTCTTTGACAGTCTCTGAATCTCCCAAGTTTATTACCTCGATCTCGTACATATTGGACTTAGGCTTGTTCTCAAATTCCTCTACTTCTCTGACGATTTCCTCGTGTATGATATGTTCTTCTGAATCACTGTCCTTTTGTTGCGCTGTCTCATTGTATGTCACAGTCATTAGTTCATCAAGATAGGAAATAGTAATGTTGTATAGGTAAAAGTATGAGGGAAAGATGATAATAATAAATATTGATTCATTGAAACATAAAAGCGATTTTCTATAATTTAAAAAAATGTTTTGGAATACTGGGGATTTTATTTAAAACAGAAAAATGCGAAAAGGAAATCATTAGCGAATAAATAAATAGTGTTTGTTCAGCCTTGCTACCCCGGGACTCGTTGGGCCCTAGACGGTCTGACAATCCAGTTTCTGAGGAATGATCCTTTTCTCACGGCTTGGGTGGCAGGGCCTTTCTCATTCTCCTCCTCAATGATGACACAACAATCCGTATCCTTGTCTTCCAAGAATAAGTTCCTTAAGGCTGCTAATGCTTCTTCCTCCTCTGGCCCCCCTATGACGTCGGCTTGCTAGAAAGTCTGTTCCAGATGCGGTACGGGCTGCTCCAACGGATAGTAAGGATCGCACCATGGTGGCGTCCAGTCATCGTACTCTTTCCAATTGTACTGGTAGCCCAGGCCAAAGGAAGTGTCGTGACGCTTCAGCTGTATCAGCTTGGAAATACCTTGAAGATTCTTATCGAGACCCTTGCCAGGTTCGTATCCGCTCCAATTCATTATGCTTTCAATCTTACCACTCCACCACTTATCCTTGTCTATTGCATTGACCCGCTCGATGTGGTGGTAAGATTCTCCACCAAGCCTTCTTCTACCCTCAATTACCAGGATAGCCTGGCGGCTGTAGATGGGGTTGCTCCCATCCCCATGGATAATGACTTCCTGATGATTCCACTCGAATTTTACTACCTGATGCAAAGTCGAGGCCACATCCCCAGCGGCATGTATCCATGGTCGTCCTAGTAGCAGATTATAGGACGCAGATATATCTAACACCTGAAATTTAACCTCAAACCATATAGGCCCCATTTGCAAACGGAGATTGATTTCTCCAATGGTGGACCTTTGAGACCCATCGAAAGCTTTTACATTCATGGATCCTTCTCGTATTTCGTATAGTCCCTTACCCAACCTCTTTAGTGTTGCCAATGGGCAAATGTTAAGGCTAGACCCTCCATCAATCAAAACCCTGGTAAAATTAATCTTCATATTGCACGGTAATGTGCAGTGCCCTGTTGTGACTCAAGCCCTCAGGTGGTTGTTCATCCTCGTGGAAAGTAATCTTGTGACTTTCTAATACCTGCCCCACCATGTTAGCCATCTCTCCGCTTGTGATGTTGTAAGGCACATAAGATTCATTCAACACTTTCATCAGAGCACTCCTATGTGCTTCCGAATTCTGCAGCAATGATAAGATAGGCATCTGTGCCGGAGTCTTGTTCAGATGATCTATGACTGAGTACTCCCTGGCTTGCACCTTCCTCCAGAGGTCATCCGGTCATGTCTCGATAGCGGGAGGCTTGTTAGAAACCTTCTTGTTGGACTCTCCCAAGTGTTCGGGTGTGTAGACCCTTCCAGTCCTGGTCATCCCCTATGCAGCACCAGCTTCATCTACCTTGACCTTTTCTTTCCTTCTAGCTTCAACTACGTAATCCCAGGGCACGACATTAGTGTTGAAGAGAGGCGTAGTTGATACCATCACTGTAATTGGTGTGGCTACCTTTACTTCGAATGGAACATGAGTCACCACAGGTGGTGCTATTTCAACCTTGAATGGTACAGGCGTATCTGTAGGTGGTGATATCTTAAACTTGAATGGGACTGGTGTAGTCACCTCAGCCTCTCCTGGCAGCTGTATCTGCACTATGATGGGATTGAGGATAACTATTATTTTCTTGGGATCGTCACCTTCTTTGATCAACCTGATTGAGCCCTCTGGGTCCCATTCTTCATCTATTTATATCACATTGACGCCTCCACCCCTATGATATAGGAGGGGGTTATTGCGAACATTAGGAGCATCTTCCTTAGCTTGAATGATTTTGTTGTTGATCAGAGCCTAGACCTTATCCTTCAATGAGCGACATTCATCGATGGTATGTCGCTTAATGCCGGAATGGTATGCATACGTTTTGTTTTGATTGAATCATTAGGATGGATTTTCTGTGGCTACAGCAGAGATGGGAGAGACGTAACCAGCAGCTTTTAGCCTTTCATGCAGCTGGTCAACGGGCTCGGCAATGGCGGTATATTGTTTGCGTGGCCTTCGGTCAAAGTTTGGCCGAGGTCTTGGGAAGTTTTGGCGAGCTGGAGGTGACTGAAAGTGAGACGGTTGGGAGTTGTATGTGTGATAGGTAGTGGCTGGTTGGTAATATCTGGGAGATATGGGTTGATATGTAGGTGGAGGTGACGGTTGATATGTGGGTGGAGGTGTTTGGTATGCGAGTGGAGAGGTTCGATACATCAATGGAGATTTGGGTCCCTGTGCAACCATTACTGCTCCTACGTCTTTCTTCTTCGATATACCACCGGACTGCAGTGCTTTGTTGGTAGCTTGTAGTGCTTCAAAATTTGTGACCATCCCACTCTTGATGCCCTCTTCAATCCTTTCACCCAACTTGATGATGTCAAGAAACTTGTGATTTTCAATCACCATCAGTCTTTCATAATATTGCGGGTCCTGTGCCCTGATGAAGAATTTGTTCATCTATTCTTCATTTAGTGCCGACCTAACCGTGGCCGCTTCTGACCTCCAATGAGTGGCATAGTCGCGAAAGGTTTTAGTGGGTTTCTTCTTGAGATTCTGGATGTAAAATATGTTCGGTGCATTTTCCGTGTTGAACCTGAATCGGTCCATGAAATCCGAGGCCATACTCACCCAACTAGGCCACTTCTTGGGGTCCTGGATGATGTACCAAGACAACGCATCCCTTGTGAGGCTCCTCATGAAAAGTTTCATCCGGATCTTTTCGTCTCTTCCAACTCCGACCAGTTTGTCACAATAGGTCCTCAAATAGACCCTGGGATCACCAGTACCGTCGAACATCTCGAACTTGGGAGGTTTGTAACCCTCCAGTAGTTCCACATCAGGATGTATACAGAGATCTTCATAATTCAATCCTTCGATCCTCTTACCTCCTTCCATGTCTTGAACTCGGCTAGTCAATTTCCTGAGCTCTTTGGCCAAATTCCTTATAAGCATATCCTTCTCACTGGATTCCGGTGTGTAAGAGATGGGTTGAGTGGAATGAGGTAAAGTCTCCACGTATATGAGGTTATTCTGGTGGCCTGGTGCCTGAGCATAAAGGTGATCGTTGGTGGAGTTTTGTGGATCAGTAATGATGGGTGGGGTGCTTCGGGGAGTGTGACAGGTATTTTGTTGGTATTGTGGTGGGATGGTTTGATTTTTCGGTGGAGTTATATAGTGGTGAGTTGAAGGAGGATTCTGTTTGTTGGGGGTATTCTGAGGTGGTGCGGGGTTTTTAGTGTTCGGGTGTCTGACATCCGGAACACTAAGTGAGAAGGACAAGTTCGCTAGGTTCCGAACATGCTCAAGTTCTCCTTGAAGTTTCAGTAGCCTTTGTTCATGTTGCGACACAGCATCATTCTGGACCTGAGTACCCCGACTGTCCGAAGCCTCTGGGTGTTCAACTGGTGTAGTGTTTTCCTTTTTGATGTTATTCAAGTATTCCATCTTTCCCTTGCCTTTGCCTTTGGGTGAACTAGTAGGAGGAGAAGGTGGAAGGCCCCTGGATCTTGTATGATATGCTGATGATTCTAGAATGCACGAACCAACCTTTGGGGAAGGGGAATAATCAAAAGAAAGAAAATAAAAACAAAAGGTAACAAGTCAGTGAGGGTTATGACGAAAGTATTTGCCGTATTTAAACACATATTTCTGGAATGTAAATGCGCGTCTTAATGTGGGAGCCTCGTTGTGCGTGAGGTAGGCCTAGCGACAAGTTGATTTGGAGAACTTAGATACCAAAATGCATCATATCATTAATGTAAATAGACGAATCCCGAAACGATACTAAAATAACAAATAGGAAATAAGTCACTAATGGCACTTGGCCTTATTACATTTATGAAAGCGAAAAGGTAAATCTACCCTATTTGGTCCTAGAAGGACCTTCCCCAGATTCGACATTCTTGATTCCATCGAACAAGTTCCCCATCTTGCACAGTCCCAGCAGCAGGTACGCTCTAGCCAGTGTCCTCCTTCATTCCCCTGAGCGTTCTGGCAATCCTCGATCCTTTTGATGACTTTTCCCTCCAATTCCACTATTCCTCGCTCCAGATATTCCAGCTTCCTGTTGGAAAGGACATCCATCCCTTTCCATTCTTCGATCAGCCTCTTGTTGGTTTCATGTATTTCCTGGTGCTCGTTCTCGGAATCACGGATCCTTTTGCGCAGCCGGTTGTACTTGACCTGAGCCTCGGCATCCTCGTCTATGATTCTATTGCCTCGGCTGATTCCCGGCCTCACTATCCCATCCAAGTTGTCTTCCAGCCATGCCTGGTAGAAAGGTGCACATCCTGCATGGTATCTGTCTGGTTCAATAGTATTCTTCTCTATGATGATTTTGCATTGCCACATGTGTTGAGCTGGCACTTGTAGGGGATATCGTTGTCCTGGAAATCCACTCTGAAGTGACCCATCTTGGCAACCCTTGGTACAACTTGTTTTCTGCCTGCCTACCTCATGACTCGGAGAGGAACATAAGGATATATACCTCTCAACCCGATCATCAATAAGTGTTGTGCATCCCTGGATCTGATGATAAATTCGTCCGTCGGGAACCGCTCGAACATCCATTGCACCTGTTCCTCGATCATATTATCAAAGAATTCCACCCACTCCTTGGCAGTTTCCGGCTAAGCAAATCTGTCCAGAATGTAAGTCATTCGCTTGGGGTGATGGAAAGCAATGTGATCATTACAAGCCCTTCGTGGAAGTTCTTGGCGATATTGGTCCTTTTGAAGGAGTTCTAGGATCCATAACTGCAGCAACATGTTGCAACCCTCAAAATGTTTAACTCCTCTTTGAAAATGCTCCAAGGCTCGATAAATATCAGCTAAGATCATAGGGACAATGCTGAAGGTTTTCCCGTCGATCCCTTCCATCAAGGCCCTGGTTACCATGGCTAGCCTGGTATGAATCCTTTCATTCTCCGTGGGGAACACTATCAAGCCCAAAAATCACACAATAAACACGAATACCCTGCGGTGGATGTGACCTAGAGACATGATGACAAACTCGTCATGATAGGTACGGTATGATTTGTTGTGACCGTATCTTTCATAAAAGTACTCGAAAGGTATGTAAGATTGTTTCAAACACTCCAATTCATCATTCTTCTTCAACCCCTTCATTTTCATAAAACTTTTGCCCGTGCGGTTCTCAGGTACCAACAGCCCAGGGCTTTCCCAAGCTATCCCAGCAAGTCCTCCTATTTCTTCTAAGAGCGGCGTCCTTTCAATATTCCCAAAGCGGAATATAGCTCTTTCACTTTCCCAAAACATAGTGGCCGCCTCAATCAACATATTGTTTGGCTGGATGTCCAGAAGAGAAGGTAAATTGCGCAGATGCTTCCTCACGTGTTTCTTATCACTTGAAGGAAGGTCTTCCCACCAGTCTAGGAGCATTGGTGGGATATTGCTCACCCTACCGAATCTGGGGACCTCGTGCCTCATTTTATGGAAAAAATGGTTAGGCCCTTTCCCCCACCAGACTCGACTATTTATACACTTATGATTAACATACAGGCATTTAGTCCTCCAAATTAATGCACAGAACGTGATCGTGTCCGTTGGGATTATGAAAACCCCGGTGGACTTTTGGATAAGGCTGTCTTAAAGGGTTATTGTGCGGATGACACATTAACCCGGCTAGGTTTGACAATGATGCATGCACAATATAACAAGAGTAAGGCTTCTTGAGGTTTTAGACCTGTACCCTCGACCGGACAACTCGATGGGGAAAGGCACGGAACCATCGACTGCACCGCTGATCGACTGGTTTTACCGTAAATAAGCCTTTCCGAATTTAGGGATGATATAAATAGGAAGAGCACAATCACTCATCAAGAGTTGCTATAGGATTTGTTTAGGCACAAGTGGAGTATGATGTTGAGCATGATTATGCAGCAATAAACAACATGTTGTCATGTATTTGCACGTTATGAAAGCGATAAATACGACAGTTATAATTGAAAAGCGGTTACAAAGGAAAAAAGGAAACATGTTAGTTTCATTTTGGGAAAATAAATACTTGGAAAGTAAAACATTAATTGCACATAAAAGGGAAGGGGAAAGGGTGCAAGCATTAACAAAATAAATCATATTTAGACAAATTCACAAAGCGGTTTGTAATGGTAAAAGCCTAGAATCCCCAGCAAAGTCGTCATGATGTCGCGCCCCTCTTTTTTCCTCTCCTTTTGGATTAGTCAGGGTTTTTTACATTATTGGGACAACTCATTTCCTTTTTGGAAAAGGGATGTAAGGAATTTGAGAGTCGCCACCTCACAAATTAAGGTGCGTTAGGGCACCTATTACGGGTCATTTATAACACTAATTGTATAACTACAGATTGGGTAAGGGCTTGAAGTTACTTCAAGGGGAAGGTGTTAGGCACCCCTCGAAGTCCACAACTGTGGGTCCCTGCCAAACTTACTTTGTGAATTAATAAGGATATGTAAACAAGTAAATGTTTTAACAGATTAGCAGTCTAAGCACACATATGTAAACAAGTAAAGGTTTTAACAGATTAGCAGTCTAAGCACACATATGTAAACAAGTAAAGGTTTTAACAGATTAGCAGTCTAAGAACACATATGTAAATGGGTGAAAGGGGTCCTAAGTTATTTATCCTATAGGATAATATCCATACAATTTCCGGTAATCACTCCTCAATGAGGGGCTACACGTTGCATTAGTGCACATGTCATCATATCCTTTTCTACCCATTATCCAACCCCTTAGAGGTTATATAAGCGAGTTGATTAACGAACTCTAAGCGTGTTGTTACCCGTCCCTTCCTTGTGGTACCGGAGGAGTTTAGGATCTCTAAGTTTGGGTAGTTCTAGACAATCCTAAGGTGTTTTAAAAGGGCAAAAATCTAGGCGACAAACAAATAACATATAGGACTTGTCAAATAAAGGGAAAGCAGTAAAAAGGCTCATGTTTACCTCCACATGTATATAGCAAACAAGAAGCACGTCCCAAACACAAAGTTCAGATAAATTTCTGAGAAAGAGTCATAGGACATGATTTCTAGTTGAACATTAATACACAGAACATGCAGCACTGTTTAGGAACTAAATGATAGTGTCCTAAGAAGTTTGCCTACTGCTTTCCAAAACCTGTTAGACTTAAGCAGTTTATAAACAATCAGAACACAGTTTTCTCATTTTTTTTACAAGGGGATTAATTACCTAAGGCTTACCTAGGCATGGGACTATATGCAATCCTAGTTACAGGAGCTATTTAAAAAATTTGAGATTATTTCAACCTATGGGCATGCTAATATAGGTGATATAGATTATAACAAGTGATTTATACTAATTTTTATTGAGAGACATGATACATACGCATGAGGCTATTTTAAAACCCTTTCATGGACAATTATTTATTTAGTCGAAATACACATGCTTCAAAACAGATGCAAACAGAGTCCTAAGAACAGGGTATCTAATGCACATAGAGAATGACTATTTTTTATTAAGGCAGGATTATTAAGTAGCAGGATTTCTAAGTGACAGTATTGATGCAGAACCAGAAACTGGAATAGTGATATATGACATGCGATATGGTAAAGCGATAAACGTGAATGCCCTAAACAGGATGTCTAGTGCACAGGCTTGGCATGGTTTGAATGCAAATAGACACAGCCATCCTAGAACATGTTTTCTAATGCAGATTTGCTTAATGTAAATCCTAAAGCATGATTCCTACCCAGCTTTACCCACAGGATTATATAGCCACCCTCCCTTTTCACTAGTGACCCCAATATCTGTTTACAAATGATTATTACAGACCAGAATTGAATAAATTACACTAATGAAAAGTAAAATTAGCTATAGGGAGCCTGCAGTAGGCCCAAAGCACACGTGATAAAGCTATGCCTTCGATAGTCCCAAATGCCAAGGATTTCATAGCCAAGTTTGTGTCCAAGTGTGTCAGAGTTCCCTAAAGATCTCAAGGGTCCCGGGCAGTGCTCACACCTAGACTTTTCATAACAAGGATTGAGTAAGTACAGTGTGGAAGGGCCAGCCCTAGTGTGCCAGAGTTCAAATGAATCTTAGAGGATTCCAAGCCAGTACACACACTGGAGGGGCAGAACCTAATGATCTAAGAGTGAAGTGAGGGTGCTTGACATAGTTTTGAAAAAGGTTGTTTTTGGTATAACAATATGAAGAGGACTCTAGGAGTGAAAAGGTTTTAAAAATAAGAGATAGTTTAGTGGTAAAAGAGTTTAAGTAAAAGTATTGAAACACTTTTGAAATCAGAACACAAATCAATTGGGAATACTTAGCAAACAGATTCCAAACAAGGATTGAGGGGATTGGGGACACATAGAATACACATCAGTGTGTGGTGGAGCACATAAACAACATGATGCACAAAAATTTTCAAGAGTTTTAATAAGTTAATTATAAAGGGATAGGTGATTGAGGCATAGAGAAAAGATTTCAGTAAAGCTACATAAAAACTGAACAGGATTAGGCATACAACTAGATTTACTTTGTAATACTAGACAACTTAGCAAAGAAGATTAAGTAAGCACCTAAGTGAACAGACTAGGCAAACATCATAAGTATTCATTAGTTAAACATGCTAACATACTGAACAAACATATTGGAACATGCTTGGTAAAGCAGTAGGCAGAAGTAGACACAATAGTCACAGATAGAACAAAATTCAGTCATGCTAGGTGAAATAATACTTAGGCAATGTAATTTAGTCATGCTGACCAACAAGATATTAAACAAGAAACATGATTGGAAATCATAACACATGAAAATTAAAACAGCAATGAAACACGTAGAGCTTTGGACTTTGGAATTGAATTGGGACATACCAGTTAAGGAGAAAAAGCATAGAGTATAGAGCAGAAGTTGTATAATAACTAGCCTTGGCTTACAGCCTGCTAGATCAGTGAATGATTGCAAGTAACAGAGGAGAACAAAGAGAGCTTTTAAGTGTGAGAGAGTTTCTCGAACTAGTGTTCGTCCTAGAAGCGAGAATAGAGGAGAGTATATATAGTAGTTAAGAGCAAAACAAAATAAGGTAAAGGAGATCAATCACTCAGCAATTAAGGAAATCACTGAATCAATTCACACGCCAAATCAGTATAGTCTTCCCTTAATTAAGGGTAATTACCCAACGGTAAGGACATGGATTAATTAAGGCAAGAGGTTCAAATCAGACCAAATAAAGGAGTACAGAATAAAATAATCAGAGGTCTAATTAAGGAAAGAATCATGTAAAGGAATCAGTAAATATACAGGAAATCAAATAAGGTAAGAATGACTAATTAAAGTCATAAACAAGGAAACATGCAAGACTTAGGCATACAAATCAGAGAAAATCAATCGGCCAAATTTCAAAGTGACAAAGATTTATGGAAAGAATATATCAACCCCCATAAATAAACTAAGTAAAATTTCATAAACACATAGGAATTAGCCGAAAAACTAATTCAAACCCTAATAGAGATTAGTTAGGGCAAAAACCACAGAGTACTTGACAAAGGAAAATCATGTAAGTCAAAGATACAGAGTGAATCAATATGACTGGTAACATTGAAGAACTTAGAACCGAAGAAAGAAATTAGAAAATCATAGTTTCACATAAATCGACTAGGGTTTAAGTGACTTAGCATAAATCAGTTAAGAACACTTAAGAACAAACGATTAAGCATTCAAAAATAAAAAAACCCTTTGAGAAAACGGCTTATAGTAAACCCTACTTTAGGAAAAATGGGAAATCAGTTGGAACCAAAAAACATGTGATAGTTGCTCGATTCATCTCAGATCTATAAAGATCTGAGAAGATCGGAGATAATAAATTAGGGCTTTTAGGAAGCATAACATAGACGAGAACAGAGGCCTAAAAACCATGGATTAATAGCAAAATAAAAGAGGTTTCTTACTCATTGTCAAGCAACAACATGAAACAGGCAAAGAAATAAAAGGTGCAAACTAGACCGCCTAGGTCCCTTGAGATCTTCTCAAGGATCTAGGAAACTGATGAACCACAACATGTAGGAGGCCAGTATAGGCCTAAGATGACAACGAAACACCATAGAATGGAGGTATAAGCCAGTGACAGCGCTTGAAGATTAGGGTTTAGGTAGAGAGAGTTTGAGATAGAAGAGAGAGGGTGACGGCGGGGGGAAATGTGGAAAATGATTAGGGTTAGAGGGGGGTATATGGTTTTATTAAGGTAAGGGGATCCTGGACCGTTGATTAAAAATAATCAATGGCCAGGATTGGCCAAGGGGCTTTGGGTGGGGTAGATAAGGCATTGGGCATGGGTTTATTGGGCTAATTATAAGGGATTGGGCTGGTTAATTTTAGGCTAAAATTGAAAAATAAAAAGGCTTTTCTTTAAATACCGAAAGTAATTGAATAAAAAATTAATTTGTAAAATAATTAACTAATTACAAAAGTGATTTTATGCATGGAAATATTTTAAAAGTAATTATTTAGTATTTAAAAATGCAATGGACTAATTTCCGGTAAAAATAACACGAAAATTATATGCATGGATTATAATTGCAAAGTTATTGCAATTATAGCCAAAAATGTGCCAATTTGGCTATTTATGGAATGATTTGGACTCAATAGGACCATAATAGTAATATTAAATCAAGACAGTTTTTTTTTTGAAATCATTTGTGATGCAATTTTATGATTATTTATTAAAAATAAAATATTGAGCCAATTAATAAAAAATATAAAAAATTGTGGAAAAATACCAATTGGCGCTAATGCATGATTTTGAAGACATATATGAAATTAAAAAAAATTATTTTGGTAAAAATTGGGTATCAACACCAGGCCAGGATCCGCATCTGCAAAAAACACAGTCGCACCAGCGACGGCGCAGAAGCGCCAAACGAGCCACAGAAGCGAACGACTTCGCCTTCATGCAAAACTTCGCAGAAGCGAAGCTTCCTCCCAGGCCTCAATCATCGCAAAATAGACCAGACTAACGCAGAAGCAAAGCCGCACCTACGTTCCAAAATGTCGCATGTGCAAAGCACCAGAACTAGACTTGCCCCAAGCATGAAAATGGTCTGAAGCTTGTCTGAAACACACTCAGGGACCCTGTCACCCCGTCCAGGCATACCAACAAGTTCCATAACATAACGCGGACCTACTCGAGGCCTCAAATCACATCAAACAACATCTAACCTACGAATCGCACCTCGAATCGAACTTATGAACCTTCAAATCTTTCAACTTCCAAAACTCGTGCCGAAACATGTCAAATCAACCCGGAATGACGTCGAATTTTGCATGCAAATACCAAAAGGCATAACAGTGCTAATCCAACTCTAGGAATCGCAATCTGAGCCCGATATCAACCAAGTCAACGCCTAGTCAAACCTCTTAACCTTCCAAAACTTCAATTTTTAAATTTTCGCCAAAATGCTTCAAATTATCCTACGGACCTCCAAATCCAAATCCGGACGCACGCCTGAGTCTTGAATTATCATACGAAGCTATTGGAATCATCAAAACTCCGTTTCGGAGTCGTCTACACAAAAGTCAAACTCCGGTCAACTCTTACCGCTTAAGCTTCTAAAACAAGAACCCTTCTTCCAAATTGATCCCAAATCATCCGAAATCCGAACTCGGCCACACTCGCAAGTCATAACACATAATACAAAGCTGCTCGAGACCTTAAGCTGCCAAACATGATGCTAATTCTCAAAACGACCGGTCAGGTCGTTACTTTCTTCCCCTCTTAAACAAACATTTTCCTCGAACGTGCCAAGAATCATTCTGAAGTCATCAAATCACTGAGTGAACTTATCATACATACACCCATGGTTGACCCCACGTCACCCCAATCCACATAATCCTGACAACACCATCTAAACTAAAATTATTCCTTCCACCCGCACTTATAAACCTTATAACCAATTTTTCCTCAACCAGCTGCAACAACTCCTACCTACCCTCCACAAGATACAACCACACAATGTAACACATCACACATATGCCCATAAAAACATCTCTGAACATAATAGCTGTCCATAATCAAATCCAACACAGACAATTAGCCCCATATTCGCTAAAACACTGTTCCAAACCTTCACAACATTGACAATGATGCAAGAAACATAAATACCTCATAAATATTCACTTGAATCAGCAAGTCACATCTAAAGCCACATGGGCACACACCTCGCAAGCTAAAACTCAACAACAAGCCCAAACCTAATATACAAAGTGTGAGCATGTGATTTTTACTCGCCATATCGTCATATAAAAATCTCAATAAATCAATTGATTTTATGAATTTTTGTTGCTTTTTCAGTGATTAACTGTGAAAGATTTGTATATTTTGCATATCCATAATTCATCTTTTTAAAATTTTTAAAAATTGCATCGCTATTATCAAAGAATTACAAAGTTTTAATTAACTAAATAATAGACGAATGATGGTTATTTAATGTAATGTAATTTTAACAACTAATTACTAAAAATTAATCATTTTTATTCAATAAATCATAAATTAATTAGGAATATAAAATTGATCATTTTATTCTTGATTAATCTGTTAATAGATGAAAAATAAGGTTTAAATTATTTACTACATTTTTTGGATTAAATTAGATTTTAACTTAATTAGATTAATTAAGTTAATTAATTAAGAAAGCAAAATCGGACCTGGGCCAAGAAATACCCAGGCCCAATCCCTATTTCTATACACTCAAACAACCCAGCCCAAATCCCTTACACCCGGCCTTAACCAAAACGACACCGTTTTAGGCCAAGTCCAATCTCAGCCATTGATCTATCTTTGATCCAACGGTTGGGAACTGACCACCCTTTTTAATATTTAAGTGTCCAAACCCCACCTCACCCCCTCATTTCACCAAAGCCTAACCCCCATCCCATCCGTCTCTCTCTCTTCTGTATAACCAAACCCTAGCCGCCCTAGGATTCCCACCTTGATCCGGCCACCGGACCTCCACCAATCTGGCCCAAAATTTTATCGGATAGTCCCCATGACCTCCCTAATCCCACCCCACTGAAGGTTTCCCTAAACCACCATTCAATCGTGAGTTTTTCCAGATCTAAGAAGCTGTCAGAACCCTAGTTTGTGCTAATGGCGAATCCAAGCGGCTCTGCGACTCAAACTCACATGAGTTGATGGCTCTTGACAAGAGCCGTCGATTCATGTGAGTAAGGGTCACTTTTGGAGGTCGTCGTCGTCCGGCCTAACTCCGGCTAGTCGCCGTAGTTCGTCCAAACCCCTCAAACGGGTATCCCCACTTCCTTTCTACGTGTTTCTTGATTTGTTAACATAAATAGGCCCTAGTTACTCACTGTTTTCCTTTATTTTTTCTTTTACCTGTTCATGTTTTCCATTTTTTAGTTTAAAGTCCCAAATGCATTTAGCTTAGGTTTTAATCACTATTTTTGTATGATATAACTGTTCAAGTTCAGTAATTTGTATGACCAAGATTCGTATTAGGTTTTTCTTATGTTTCCTTTTTCTGCTAATTTCCAGACATTTTTATATTGGTGAATTCTGTCAATAAACAAGCATGAACAACTGATCGATTAAATCCCTGAATTCATAGGTTGAAATGCTTGTTAGTAAACAACCTCTATTAGTTGTCTTGCTCATGTTTTGTTTGAGGTCGTCGTTTGTTTTAGCTTTGATTTTGCTGCCTATGTTATTAGTCTCAATTAGATGTTAACTTCCAAGTAACTTAAACAAACTAATTCCCCATAGACTCAAGTGAAACTTAAACAGACTTTAATACAAGAAAACCGACTAAGTCTAAACAACCTAGTTAACTCTCATTAATCAACCAAATCCTAAAAAATCAGTTGATAATTAGAAAACTAATCAACCAATTAGGCAAAAAACTCAGTTCTAAAACAATGTTTGGTCATGATTTAACCTAGACTTATAAAGACTAATTTAGTTAACAATAATTTCCCATAATCACTTGTTTAATAGATTAACCTAGTCTAATAGTCTCTTAAACAACTAACTAAGTCCTAAAATCTGCCTAAGGTAATTAATTTAGGACTAATTAACTAAAACAAANTAATCAATTAACTCAACCTTAGTTAAGAACAATTAGTTGTCACCTAAAGGGCATAACTAGTGTCAATTAACCATAGTTAAATGGTAACCCCAGTAAGTAACCCTGGTTACCTAATGGTAAATATAGGGGCTTCAGAGGGGGTACATGAGGAAATATATATTAGGAAATCAGATTTTTTAAGGGTAAGAGTCTCATTTTAATGGGTAGGATAGTTCTAGAATAGGGGGCAGCTGTCCCAAAGATAAGGGTGACAGCTGCCCTATGTACTATTTTGGTACTATTTTCAGCTTTGGATAGGGAATATTCAAAAGAATATCCCATTCTCAAATATCCTATAAATATAACCTCTTTTTAGAGATGAAGGGGTTACATTTTTTTTACACTTTTGAGCTGCTGGGATATAGAATCCTTCCAATTTTCAGAAATACTGTCTCCACTTAAAAGGTTTTGAAAAGAAGAGTACTATTAGAAAAAATCTGATTTCCTTTTGGAAAACAAGTTCATAAGTAGATGGCCTAGTTCAGTTGCTATCTTCTCTTTTCTGAATTTTGGGGTTTTTTTGAAGTTTTCCTTCAAACATTCATACTCAAGATTTCTGGGTGCATTCTTCCTGGACTGTTTGATTTTCTTTGGGGTTTCTGTTTGCTATTGCTGATTTCTCTTCCTTCTTGCTGTAATTGTTCCTACTTGACCTTTATTTGGTCAAGTCTCTTTGCTGTTTTTCTCTTTAAAGGCATGTATCAGTTCATCTGTTCTTAATGAAATTTTTGGACTAGAATCCTCATTTTCTGCTCACTGTGTAAAACTAGCTGTTCTTGATGAATGAAGTTACTGTTCCTGTTCTATTAAATGTGACTGTGTAGATGTTTATTCGCATGATAATGCTTCTGTGAGTGTGATAGGTAATGTCTTGGTGTTAGTATTTCTCCTGTTGGTGCATAATTATTTGCTTAAGATTATATGTGATAAGTAATCATGGTCCTATATTAGGAAACAAGCTGCATTAAGGTGTTGAATCTGACATTCTCTTTGGTCAGATTCCATCAATAAGAATGCAGAAATATGCTTTAGATTGAGTCTCTTTGGTAAATAAAGAGATTCAATAAGCATATCTCTAGATAGTCTAGGATATTGGTATTAGGGCAGATGAATATGACTTCTTAATAGTCAAATTCACCCCCTTAGCAGTGCACAAACATTAGTATGGTTGGCTGAAGTTTACCCTTTTATAAATGGTATAAAATACGTAATTAAGAGGGGCATTAGAGTGAGGAATCTGAACCTTTGATTGATCAGATTCATCCTCTTAAATGCCTAAATGAGCAAGCCTCTATATGGTTTGGAATTATGTTGAATTAGCACTAGGGTAGATGAATCTGACTTTCTAATAGTCAAATTCACCCCATTAATAGTGCATAACAGTAGTTTAGCTTTGCTGAAAATTATCCTTCAAAGGATATAAGTGTGTAATGAGATGGAGCTTTAGGAAAGTGAATCTGAAGTAACAAAATAGTCGGATTCACTCCTCAAAATGCCCATAGTAGTCAAAGTATTTGAATAAATGCTTGCTGAAATCTGTTGCATGACATAAAGATGACTGTTAAAGAGTCTAAAGAATGTAATATCACTGGGTTTGAATCTAACCTTTTCTATGGTTATATTCAGTCCATTAGAAGGCATGAACATATTTTGTTCTCCTATGGCATCATTAAGGTTGAATCTAACTCCCTTTTTTGACTAGATTCATCTCACAAAATGCCCAAAGGTCTGTCGTTAATACTGTCCAAGTACTCAAACTTTAGACTTATAATTAAAATGCAGGTTTAAGTCTTCGAAGGAAATGTTTGCTGGCTTGCACAGGAGCAACAACTAATTTTGTTTTTCCCATCTTTATTTTTCCTATTAGTAAATCAGTATTACTATGATTCAGGATTAATGTAATAGTAATAGCATATCTACAGTCTTCTATGTACATTTCGCCTTTTTTCAGTTGTAAATATGGACTGAACTATATAAATTTATGATCAGTTGTATTTTTCTTAATTCAGAAACGCTTATTACTATAGTAGTTATGGTCCAGACATGCCAAGGTCACCCGAGCTGGGCCAGACTCGTAAACATGGCCCAATTGAGCCTGGTAGTGTCTAAATTTCAGGCTATGGGGCCTGGATTGTTAGACCCATTAATTGTGTTAAACAATCTGTAACCAGTTTTTTTCTCTTCTATTGTCAATTAGCATGAGAAGTGTTTTCATTCACAAAATCCGCTGTAAATTTCTCACTACTGAACACAAATGGGTTTTCAAATCGATTATCAAAAAGGTAGAATCTGAAATCCGGATCTTTTCTTAAACTGTCCGCTCCAAATAAAAGCAACCATAGTTTAATTCATTTTTTTAAGTCTTGTTCTGTCACAAAATATAAGACAAAATTCCATGTTAGATCCATGAGCTGTGTATAAATACTCTTTTTTAGTATATAGGAGTAGATCAAACGGTAAAGAAATCTTGTACACGTAACCTTATATTCACAATTCAAAATTTGCCTTATTTCTTACCATATAGATGTGAGAAATGTTAGTATGTTTGTTCTTAACTGTTTTTCAAATCATGTCCAAATGACCTAATTAGGATGGCCTAAAGTGATACAATTTGGGGCTTAAATGAGGCCATATCCCAAAACATGTTATCTTTAGGCTATTGAACATCATTTTTGGTAATCCTTAGGTAGAATGAACACCTTTACTTTGAAACTTGACAAACATCGAGTATTACCTCAAATTACCTTAACCTACACTCGGGAGTGGAAACTCATGCCCCCGACCCTCACTCCAAACAACTAATAAACGCATATAGCAACCACGGGTGCATTTCATGTGACGTGATTACCATGTGTTAAAAAACAACAAGTGTACCGTCATCGTAACTTGTCCAAGATAAATCCATAAAACGTCCTATTTGATTTTAAAACTAAAATGTTCTTTCAAACAGAAAACATAAAGAATAATCAAATATCGCCTCAAATAGGCACTATAAAACCGTCACGACCATAGTCCTGACTACGTAATCTACACTTGGGTTCGACAACTCATATCCCCGTCTTCAACTTCAAATTATATTAAAATCGCGTGTTGCAATTACGGGTGCATTTCATGTGGCGTAATTGCTATATGTCCAAAAAAAAAACACGCCATCGTGACTTGTTTCAAGATAAATCCATAAATATTAAAAACGTCTAAAGAGTGAAAAAGGCTAAAAAGCACAATAGCTTTAAAATATGTAAATAATTAGATAATTAGGCCAAATATTAATAGTTAAGCGACCGTGCTAGAACCACGGAACTCGGGAATACCTAACACCTTCTCCCGGGTTAACAAAATTCCTTACTCGAATTTCTGGTCGCAGACAAATTAAAACAGAGTTAAAATTTCCTCGATTTGAGATTTTTAAATAACACGGTGTCTCGGAGCATCGTCAAAAATTTGGGTGGCGACTCTGAAATAAATAAATAAATCCCAAATCCGAATAATGTCACTTTAATTGGAAAGACTCCCTTATTACCCTTCATTAATCCGGGGTAGTGGAAAAAGGAGGTGTGACAGTTCTGGCGACTCTGCTGGGGACTGGGACCCAGAATCTCTGGTTCAGGGTTCAAGAATTTGAGCTTGAAATAGACTGTTTTATTTGGCTTTATTATCTGATTTTTACATGTTTAAACCTAACGTGCTAAATGTCACTTTTTACCGCTTTGATATTATCTGAACTGTATATAAATTGTGTCGAAACCCTCTTCTCTCTGAGTCTTCTAAATCATCTAGGAAGTGTGCACTTCGTGTGACTTCTTTTCTGTTAGAGTCATATCCAAATTTTAGAACGAGGTACGGATAAGTTGCAAAGCCGGTGAAGCTTCTATATTCCCGATACGCTGCCCCGACCTCGGCTCGAGCTGTCCGCTCGGGTAAGCCTAGTTTAGAATAAAACCCCAGGTTTAAACTTAGAATAACAAAAACTCATGTCGGATCCCTAGTAGGAAAACTTATCTGCATCATGCACATTCGACTTAGGGGGCTCAACACAGGGGTTGAGTCCGTCTAGGACAGGTGTACCCAAAATGAAAGACTACCCTGATGCATCTTACTTGCTACATATGCATTTATTTGTCTCAGCTTGTGTATTGACCGGCTAAACTAAAAAATGAACAGAAAAACCAAGAGTGAGGTAGAATAGAGAATTCACCCTGTTTTGAAAATCCTCGTATTTATCCCGAAACTCTGCAAAAATTCCTGAAAAAATATATATAAAACAAAATGAGTGGGTGTATATTTTTAATCAGTCAGGATTTTCCCGAACTACGCTTTGTTTGATTCTCACGAGTGTGGGATACGTAGGCAACCCTCATCGGGTCCAACTCCATTTTTCAAAATCAAAAGGATATAGCCCTAAATAAAATTAGGTGACGCCATTATAGCCTGATCGCCCAAGTGGGGCACCGAAAGGCCGTTTTGCAAAAGTGGCCGCCTGTGTTTTGTCTTTAAATTTCGACCTAATTCGCGAACACAACCTTAAAAGGCTGTATTCGGAAAGGTGGTCCATTTTTATTTATTATAAAACCCTTTGCCAAAATGACACTTTTCAAAATTTTTCTGTGGTCTTAATAAAAAAATGAATGTCCAGGATGAATACAGTTGAAAAAATCCCCTTCAGGGCAGTCGAGGAAATTCCTCTAGGACTCCATATGTGGTGGAGCAACTTGGGGGAAACCAGTAGAAAGTCTGTTATGAAAGCTTTAGGGGGACTTACTGGCCTTTTAAAGATCAAGCCGAGGTTTGACATCGTCGAGGCTCTAGTACCATTTTGGGATCCCACCCACAACGTATTCCACTTTTCAGACTTTGAATTGACGCCCACGCTAGAGGAAATAGCAGGGTATGATGGTCTCAATGACAATCTCAGAAGTTGGTACCCAGTGGCACCCAAGGCGGTGACTCCTCACAAGTTTTTGGATCTGTTGAACATTAGTCGGGACGTCCAAGACCCATACTTGTCCGAAGGTTTCTGCACTTTCTATTTTCTTTATAGACGTTACGGAGATCCCAAGGGTTATGAGGCTAACAACACTGGTCTAACTCACGAAGATCAGGCTAAATGGGAAGCCCGCTGGGGGCTAGCTTCTGTGGTAGCATTCTTGGGCACCTTGATTTGCCCAAGAAGTGACGGATGCATAGACATTGGGCTTGTGGGAATAGCAGACTTCATGATGAAAAAGTCCAATGGCACACTTATACCGATGGTCTTAGCCGAGATTTACCGCGCTCTGACAATTTGTCAATCTGGGGGAAAATTCTTTGACGGGTGCAACCTGCTCCTACAAATCTGGTTGATCGAGCACCTCTGTCACCGCCCAGGCTACATGAACTACAGTTTAACCGGTTTGAACTGCATCGAGGAACATAGTACTCGGGTGAAAGGCCACCAATTTTCTGAAGTCACGGAAGCCTGGCACCCATACTTGAGCTCACTGACTGCCAACCAAATCGAGTGGACGTTCGGGTGGCTCCCTCTCAGGGAGGTTATCAATATGTCTGTTGAGGTTTGCTATCTCCTGTTAATGGTCCTGCAAAGCATTCAGCCATATGCCCCGCACCGGGTCTTAAGCCAGTTGGGGAGACAATAGGGTGTTCCCCATAACGAGGATTTAAGCCAACAAGCCATTGAGTTATGCCCAAGAGCTGCATTTCCTGAAGACAGGGTCCGTCAAATCTGGAACGAGTGCAGGTTTTTAGAACCTCAAACTCGAGTGAGAGACTTATCCAAAGGGGAAGTGGAACCCGCCTACACCTCTTGGTACGTCGTAAGAGGCAGGGAGAATCAATAGCAAGAACGACCCGCAAAGAGACCCCACGTACAACAATTCACCGAGCAAACTCAAGAGCATTGGGCTTGGTTAGAAAAAGAGAACAACTACCGAGCCACCATAAGCAAGTTGGAGGCCCAGGTCAGGGAAATCAAGTTCTAAAAAATTCTACATACTGCCTCAATTGAAGGGGAGAAAAATAGATTAGCCCAAGAAAATGAAGTCCTCCGAGCCCAGATATAGGAACTGAAAACAGCTGCTGAGAACCCAGAGAGAAGAAGGGATGATGAAAGGCTTATCAACAGCCTGAAGCATAAAGCATGTAGCTATGGGAATGATTTAGACAAAGCTGAAGAAGAACTGGACGAAGTTCAGGCAAGATTAACAAGAAGTGAAAAAGAAAGAACAGAGTTTGTCCAGAACTAAAAAGGAAATATGACCAGGAAGTTTTGGGCTTGAAGGAAAGATTGGCCGCCTTCGAGAACGAAATGGCCAAACAGGCAAAAAGGTTTAAAACAGAGAGGAAACAGTTCTATGCCATGATGGATCGGTTAGAAAAAGAGTTGCAACAATGGCAAGAACAGAGTCACAAAGATGCCCAAACTTTAGAGGCGAGATCCCAACAAATCGGGCGCATGCTTCAAGAGAAGGGTATTATTAGGCAAAGGGTCAAAGAGATAGCTGACTACATCGTTACCAGATGTCAGGAATGCGAAGATATGGCTCATACCACTTTCTTCTCAGCAGTTATGATCTTCGTCCACAAGATAATGGACGACCTTTACCGCCTCCGACAAGACATAGCACGCAGGACCGTGGCAAGGCCGAATGATGCTCCACCAGCCCCTGGAGCAACAGAAGAACTAATGTATTCTTGATATTTTTCGAGTCTGTATTTCACTTTTCTAGTCAAGGTCATGTCTTGAGTCCACAGTAGTTTTTATATTTATGTGTTAAGTCTGTTTTGCAAACTCTGTAATTCCAAAAATGGGCTCCAAGTTTTCTGTAATCAAAAGTGTTTATTTAATGAATGAAATTTTTTAGAATGAAGCTTTTAAAAAAAATGTATGCATTTCTTTGGGTTTTTTAGCATGAACTACGTGATGATCTGATTCACGCAATGCCGTGATACGTAGGCAATCCACATAGGATTCGATCATAAGCATAAGAAGGAAACCGAGCGAGGAATAAAAAGCGGAAGCAATAACAAGGGAAGAGCAAGAATGATAAAAAGAAAAACAAACCAAGAGATAAAGCTGGCATGAAGTACACAACTGTTGCAAAAACATATAGAAAAGCATCAGGTGCATTGCATACCCCGTACGTGCGATTGCCTATGTGATAAATGTTTCAGCCTAACGTTTTGTTGGTTCAATCTTAAGGTATATTAAGGTGGTTGGTTCTGTGGTAACCTGGCTTCCCATCCTTACTTCACTAGATCGAAAGGGAGCATAGAAATGACGTCTGAAAGTCACTTGCCAATCGTCAACTCTTCCGTGGAAGACCTAAATCCATCCATCCCAACATCTGATCACCAACAACTGAAGAGAACAGGACTTTGCGTTGCCGCATGCTGGAAATGTGGGACGCATGGTCCAATGGTAGGGATCCATCCAGCACCATCCCGGGTTTCCCAGAGATAATCCCCAGGGCAGGAGGGACGTCCAACATCCCCATAAGCTACCTAGCCACGCAATTTGGATATCCAACTATGTCAGCTCACTATGTCGGAAGGCCTTCTGAGGTTCGCCCCCAGGCTTTGTTTTCTGGTGTGTCTTCCAACATTTTCACCGCACCACCAATCTCCGCCATGGCCCCATCAACTATCTCCGGGCCAAGTTTCGAGCCGCCAACATTCACATTCCAAACACCATCCGTCCATTAGGATACCGCTCATGCTACTCCCAATGCATATCCCCAACAAGCTCAGCCTGAGTTCATTTTGGGACAAGATAAGAAAAGCTTCGAGAACGAAGAAATAACTCAAAAAATGAAGAGTATTGA